>JACGTP010000060.1:245933-320302 GCA_023678845.1 Mischocyttarus mexicanus | reverse complement strand
GAACAAAACAATATTTAGAATCAATTATATCCATTTATATTAAATAAATAAATACATAAATATTTATAAATAAAATATTAAAATATTATTAATAAATATTTACCCAAACAATTCGTGTAAGAAAAAATCTAATAATGTAATGGATATATTAAATATTTATAAAACACAAAAAACAATTTATTTTTATTAGAAGAAAAAAATGAAAATTAGTAAAGTTAAAGTTTGAAGTGCCTTAGGCTTCTGCCAAGAACACATGATTCAAGATATTCAGACCTTGAAATTCTCTTTCTCTCTCTCTCTTTCTTTCATATCAGTTATGAAGAAAGTAAGTACAAACGAGAATAGAGTTTATTAACGAGCTAAAGTTCTTAATTACGCTAGAAGGTAAAAGAGAGAGAAAATACCGTTGAAGCAAACTTCATATTTTACATCTTGTTCGCACTATTCAAAATACCTCCAGGGGATGTCTAACAACCTTCTTACAATTCTTATTTTAAAATTTAGTATTTTAAATTAATTCATTCCTAATTTCACATATTTTATATAATTTCTTTTCTTTATATTTCATCCAAAATACAAATTATTTCCAACAATTATTTAATACAATTAGTGTAAAATTGATCCATCGATCAATTCGTATTTAAAAATAATTATTTAATAATAAAAATTTGTAAGAAAAAATGTTTGCGAGTAAGAAATAACTAAAACAGGATTAAAATAAGAAATTCATAAAAGATAATCATCCAGTTCGATATGACAAGCTGTAAGGCAAACTATAAATTATTACTAATAACAGAGTAAGCGATTCTCAGAAATCTGTTTGCTCGGCTTTGCCTAAGTAAGTACTTGCATTAGGAAATGTTACAGAAAGCTCAGATTTCGGCTTGCACGAATGCACCAAACGCAGTTGCATGTTACTGTTCGATTATTCAATATCTCTCATTTATATATTAATACACATACATATTCAAAGTATTCATATACATGCACTGCATATTATATTTTATATACTATTAGGTTGGTAATTAAAATATGTCGGATTTTTTCCATTGAATCTTGCCTCAAATCCGACATTCTTTTTCCACCAACCCAATATATTTGTAATCAAAATAAATCCATTAATTTTACGTTCATTTCAAACTACAAATGATGAATTACTTTCCACTACATTTAATAAATCATTATCATCATTATTATTATTATTATTATTAATATTAATACATAAATGTTCGAATATGTTAGAAGTAAGATTCTGTTAATAGCAGTGATCAGTCAGATTTGTTCGTACATTTGCCTGTTAGTTTGTTCAACCAATAGGAATTTACTATCAACGTGAGGTAGAATAGGGGTGGTATTTTAGCTGGGTCTCATAACTTGCTACAAAGTTTCAGATCGAATCGTCTTAAGTAATATCTCTACCAAGGACAACTTCCACGTTTCAATCAATCTATCTCTCTCTCTCTCACACACACACACACACATTCTCTTTCTGTATCTAATTAATATACAAATACAGATACGTATATTAATTATTGGTTTCCCATAGACACGTAATTGAAGTAACATTTGTTAATATTGAAACGAGGAGAGAAATTTCTCTCGATGAAATTCCATCGAGATCTACTAATGAGATAGAAGATAATTTACTATGACTGAACAATGCTACTGACAGTTAGTGCATCCTGTCTTAAGTAATAACTCAACCAAGACAAATTACACATTTGCATGTATTCCTCTCTCTCTCTCTTTTACACACACAAACATATCTTATTCATATACGAATACACATATGTAATTATTATTAGTTTTCCGTAGACACGTATTTGACATCTGTTAACATCAAAAGGAACTCGATTCTAATTTAATGAGATGTTAATCATGTAATAAGATAATTTACTATCACCAAACAGTCTATTACATCTCAATGCATTTATTTACCCTGCATACTAATTAAAAGGTATTTACCTTGATAATTAATTAAGATATTAGTCGATAGACTGAAAAATAGATTTTTCCTAAGACTTTAGTTTTCTTTTATAAAAATTTCTCGATCAGTGAAATTCTCTGGATGAAATTCTATTTGGATCAGTTAAAGAGAAATGTACTATAATTAAGATAATTTGTCATAACTGAAGATACAATAGGTATTATACTCTTAATCGTATTTCATTTTATACAATAGAAAACAATTTATAATATTATGATATTAGTTTATCTATTTTATGCACGAATACATATATAATAATTAGATAAAATTTATTATTATCGATATAGGAGATAGAGAAATTGTCGATGAAATTCTATGGAGAATTACCGATGCAAGGGGAAACCATAAATAGGATAATTCCACCATAACCAAACAACGAATATTATCGTGCGTATTATGTCTTAAGTAATATCCTTACCAATTATTAACAAAATTTTAATGTATTTCTCTCTCATACACAGAGGTACATATACATACACATAGATATCAATTATTGGTTTCCCATGGATATTAGAAATTGTATTTGTTAGCATAGAAAATAGAGAAATTCTCTCGATGAAATTTCATCGAAATCTACTAATGAGAGAGAAACCATTAATGCGATAGCTTACCATGTTCAAACAACGAGTATTATTGACCAGAGTGTATTCGTGTATTAGTTTAGTTTCACATTGTAGAGATAATCGATTAGGTATACATGAAATAATATATATATGCATATATAATTGTGTGTATATCCTTTTAAAAGATATTCCTAGAAAAGAAAATTATTTATCAAATATTTTTTTATGAATTAAATTATTTTTATTGTAACGTGAATGTCAAATATAAAGTGCATTGTTTTTATTATTTGCATTAATCAAATTTCTATACATTGATTTTATGTAACATACAAATGTGAGGTATATGTATGTGTGTGTGTGTTTGTGAAAGAAAGAGAGAGAGAAACAGAGAGAGAAATAGATAATCGTTAGAATCATCTAACGTGCAAATTGAAGTTCGCGAATCAATGGATTCTGAGAATATATTCACACACACACACACACCCAGTTGTAGTTCAAACTTTGTTCCATAACGAGGAACAAGGTTCCTTTGGCAAACAACTTAATGAGATAGCTTCTCAGTTCTATTCGATTTAACAGGAATCAAAGGCCGACAACATAGCTATTATCACATCTGCAAATTTGCGATCAACATTTCTAATACTATTATTACATATTTTTCAACATTTTTATTCTGTATAATAAATTTTAATTATTTTAATAACCTGTGATAAGAAGTATCCATTAATAAATTTGTATTAATTATAAAAATACAAATAAATAATAATTATAATATAACATTAATTTATTACATATGAAATAATTACGAAGGATTGATCGATTATCAATTTGCGTATGCACAAAAATGCATACGAAATATTTGATAAATAAAATTTTCTTTCGGAGGAAAAACGAAAAATAAATTAATTCAATGATGATAGAATATTGATGTTACAAAATTTGTAAATGTATAGGAATATTTATAAACATATATAAAATCAATGATAACATTGATTGATATCGGTTGATGGGTACGTATGCATAAAATGCATCGATATTCGATTGACATAGTCACGAATGTCGGGTTGTACGATATTTTTAATAAAAATGTATTTCTTAAGAAATTTATATCTCCTATTTTACTCAAATAAATATATAGAATAATAATAAAATAATTATATAAAATATTGATTATAAAATAATTGCTAATAATGTTTGTACGATAAGATGATAATAACAAGAATAGACAGAATAATGAAATAATTCTCGAATGAAATGAAATCTTTCTCAAGTAAGAAGGTATACACGAGAGAATGTATTAATATCGGAACACATGTGAAGATATATGCATACGTAATAGAGCCGACAGGTGTATCTGACATTTATTGGGCAGCTAACGTGTATTAAATCAGTCTTGGAATTGGATATCTTCCTGAATAAGCGCTCGATCTTGAAATTCGTGAAGCATGGCTAGGAATCACGGTGAGTAGTGTGTCTATATCTGTATGTATATATATATATATATATATGTATGTGTGTGTGTGTATTCAAGAACGTTTGAATTTGCACATTTCGCGGTATGCACAATCGTCGTTCATCGTAGCACCAGCAGCACCAACACCAGCAACAACAACAGCAACAACAGCAGTTAAAGGAAGAAACAAGTTTGACATTGTATCAACTGTTCGTAGGTTATTCTCTAGCCTAGGAAATTCGTACCTATGTATAATTACACGTCTGATTAAACATTATAATTGGAAGTCCGCTGAGATGGAGAATCGCGTCCGAAACAACGGATTTCCTCGAGCGCGATGGCTACGTACAAACATATGACTATGTGTCACATTTGTATGTATGTATGTGTGTATATGTGTGTGTGTGTGTTCTTCTTCCTTCCCAACATAGAAACTAAAACATCTATACGCAAATCTCACGAGAATCACCAACACTCGTCTAATTTACATTTTCCTTCATCGCGTATTCTTGACAAACTTTCCGCAACGTTACAAATTAAAAAAAATGCAATTATCATTCAAAAGTTATTACAAAAAAAAGGAAATAAATATCACAAATAAGAGAAGAAACCTTGCATATTATTATTATAAAATAAAAATAGTACTTGCAAAGAAAAATAATGTTGAATTATTGAACGTGAAATCTTAAAGATGATTCTAAAGGAATAATACCCAATGATTTCTTCACGGCTTAAATCCAATAATCAAAATTGAGTGGTAGTCTTGGTTCCACCCACCCCTTCTCCTATCATGGTTTGTTAGAAATTAACAAATTATGGCATGGGTACAAAGGCAATCGTTTTGGCCCGATGACTTCGGCAAACCACACGTACTCTCTCGGAACATGACAGGAAATCCAATTGAATAGAGAGCTGTGATTAGCGAATGGAAATGGTTCGTATGCATAGCAAACACCCTTCAACCGGTACTATCTCTATGGGAACTCGTTATAGATTCAATGCTAACCGAGATAGAGATAGAGATAAAGAGAAAGAGTAGGGGGGAAAGAGAACTTTCACATGCATGGACCTTTTTGCTGCTAAAACTTTCCAAACGGTCGGATGTTTTTATCGAATAACAACAACAAAAAAACACCTTCCTCTAAACTTCGTTTAAAACGAATGCGTAGTCGTTTGAAACCATGACGTTTACTATATCAAATAAAAATGTATATTCGATGATATTAAATTATTCAGGAAAATAGATTGACACCAGTTAGTTTCATGTCTAAACGTATGTCAAGCATTGATAAACCCACCAAACCATTTTTGTTTTGTCAAATTACACACACACGTTCACACACTTGTTCACTTATTCATTAAATCGACAAATAATTCCACCGTCATTTCTTTTACAATGAAATCAAGTGATGCAGAAGTGCTAGTAAAGTGCATACATATTAATTAATGATTCTTAATTATTATATCACAAAAAAACACGTAACAATCTTATAGTTAACAACTTTAATCTTAAGAATTTAACCATGAAAACGTTTATGAATGATATTACAACAACTTGTGTTGAAACTTGTGTTGAAAAATGGAACATTTCTTATCGTTTTGTTTATTATTTGGTTTCAGAAAAAAAAAAACGAAGAGAATGGAGCAAGTTCCTGAAGGTTGAGAGAGGACTACATTGTGTTAAAAGATAAGAAAAATAAAAAGAGAGAGAGAAAGAAGGAAAAAAAAACAACAACACGAGTGAGAGGAACATCGATAATGACAAGTCGGATAATGCAGCCGACCGCCTCAATTCTCGGCATAATCGCCATCATTTTAATCACGATCACTACCACGATATCTGGTACGTATATTTATTTAACATTCTTTTTAATGACAATTATTTTATCTCATTGAAAATCAAAGTATATAAACGGTTGAAATCTGTATTAACAGATTTCCAAGTAGAAATTTCATACGATTCTTGGAATTAACACAAACAGATAGAACGGAGAACACACATTGTAGATTCTCGCAATAATAGTAGACTTTCTCGAAATTGTCCTTTCTCACGTTTTGATAATCCTCTACGTTGTTAGAGCATTTACGTGTTTAAGCGTTTCCAAGAGAGTTCAGGTAAACACATGCTTGCACTCAAATCTTATTGCTTAACACTTTAAACGATTATGTTTACTATTTATTCGAATTTTTAAATTCGTATTACTAAAAACCAGTATGTTTTTGATTTTTATTTTAATTTATTAGAAATATTTTTCTGTCAAAATTTAAATTTTAATTCCTCAATTCTACATACACGAAACGAAAATTGTTATACTGCAATGCATGGAAAAAATAAAAATTAAAGTGATTTATTTAAATGATAATAATATTCTTAACAGTATGATTATTCGTATAAAGTTAATATGTAAGATTAACAAGGTTTCATTTTACATTAAAGTAGACAATTTTACGAGACATTCAAACTTTCCAGAAACATGTTAACTTGATATGGTTATTTCGTATGTTATGTCTTCTCATCGTCCATGTCATTCCCAACGGAGAATAAAAAGAAAGAAAGAGAGAAAGAGAAAGAGGAAGAAATAAAGATAAAGAAAAAGATACCAGAACATGGTAGAAACAGGCAGAATGTTATTAGTACTAGTCCAATACATACTCTTTTCGCATACACTTTAACTAGTCTCATTCTGTCTCCATCGTGCTGTCCATTTCCGTCATTTAAACCAGTTCCGAGAGAATTCAACTGCACACACACCCACACACACACAGACACATGTATATATAACACATACACTGCAAGACAAAAGTTACTTAATCCTTAGGTAGCACAAAAGAACAATTTGTTTTTACATTGGATTGTTACTGGTGATGAAAAGTGGATACATTAAGATAATCCTAAACGTAGAAAATCATTTTAATTAA
Source organism: Mischocyttarus mexicanus (assembly GCA_023678845.1). Classification (NCBI taxonomy): domain Eukaryota; kingdom Metazoa; phylum Arthropoda; class Insecta; order Hymenoptera; family Vespidae; genus Mischocyttarus; species Mischocyttarus mexicanus. Next base: position 313,380 of record JACGTP010000060.1, on the reverse strand, counting down.
AACATCTTCTTTAATTCAGAATTATCATCAATTCAAGTCACGTAACAACGAGATGTCATCTGATGCACCTTGTTGCACCCAATGCACCCAATGCACCAATGCACTTATGCACGCATGCAAACAAGTATAAACATATTTATAGCAAAGTTAACATAACGTAGCTAATAGTAGCTCTTACTGTACCAATATTATCAAGTAAACTCGAGTCAAGAACAGGGAAGAGATCCTTTAAGGTTACCATGAAATTTCGGAAGGTAAAACGTTTGCTTGTGTCTCTGTTAGTTCGACCTTCCTTCCTTCCTTCCTTCCTTCCTTCCTTCCTACATCCCTGGAATCCAACCCCTCCAACCCTTCTTTACCCCTTCTACTTTCTCATGGTTTTCTTCCCTTCGTCTTCAAACCTCCCATCTCATTTCTCCCTTGGGAATATCCTTGGCAAACTTTCGTCTAACTATATGAACAACGAAATTATTATACGAGCTTCCTTCAAGAACAAAACGATCGATCGGTATACGTGTCTGTGTGTGTGTTCTCACCGTGTATAATATTTCTGACATAAACTTCATTCTGGTTTTCATCGAGACGAATAACGCCCTTTTTTTTACCTCATTTCCATTTCTTTCTTTCTTTCTTTCTTTAACTTTCAACCTCAACAGATCACATCTCATCTCCACCTTTTCATCTCCATTTAATCTTTCCCAATTTATTAACAACTCTTACGTTTGTCTCGTTTATTGAACACATTTAAATCTGAAACTTTATTTATTCTGTTAGAATGTTAATAATAATTATTATAGATTGATTTTATTAGATATTTATATTCGATTTCAATCTAAATACATTTCGGTCCTAATCGGTAAATATTCCTATCCAAAGGTTAGAGTATCGTCGTCGAATTTGTGTGTTAATCTCATTTCCATCGATCCCGAAGTCATGATAAATATTATATAACCAACAACAACGATAATTCTCGATCCTTTGAGCTTCGAATAGTAGTTGGAATTTGAAATGATTTTCATTCCTAGTTTTGATTTAATTCTATTCAAACGATTAGGATATTATATATATATTTATACCACCAACTATATTTGAAAATAATATTGAATATCTTTGCAAAATATCGTATTGAAAAATATAATTAAAACAATAATATCCTAAATTGACAATAATAATTTCCCTGTTTGGATAGACAACGTTAAAGCTTGGCTCGATCATCATCAAATAGTAGTATCTTTTAGGAGATACATTAGAATTCAGACATACACGATGTTATTCACTCGCGTAAATAGCTTGGCCATTGCCAAATATGGTCCTATATATCAGTGAGTCGATGAACGGTGTCGGTTACAAGGACGATCACGTGCGACGATCCTTGATAAACGTGCGAACTCATGCGAATCGTGTGTTTCAGACACTGGACATGTTGAATTACGTTTACAATATTCCTCAAACATTCTCTAATCTTAAATATGTTCAATTCATTCATTCATTAAAAAATAACATTATTTAAACAAAAAATTGATTCACTATTTTGTCGAATTACATTTAATTCATTAATTAAAATATAATAATTTCTAGAACGAAAAATTCATGCACAGTTCTGTCAGATTATGTTCCATTAATTAATTAAAATATAATAATTTAAATAAAAAAATTGTTATATAATTTTACATAAATTACAATACTTGTAAATATATAATACAATTCTAAGATGAAAATATGTTATTAAAATAAAACATACACAAAAATGTTGTATAATATAGATGTGTATAAGTTCCTACTACAAATTTATATCTATACAGATATATATAAGATAAGAAATATTGTGATCGATGAACCAACGAAGCATGAAAGTCTCGAATATATGGGCGCTGTGACAGGTCCTCGTACAGGTCCATATTTCATTTTGTATTCCTTGGTGCAGCAGCATTTTCCACTAGAATCAACTAAACTAAACAATAACCCGAGTCACGTAGAACGTATCTCACCACCTATTTTGTCGAAACACGAACGAGAAAGCCTTTCTCCATACGCATCACATGCATAAATATGCACTTAAGTTTGATACACTTTCAACTATATAGTTTAACATACATACATGTATATATGTTTGAGTATATCGTACATTATAAACCTACTCGTTGTCTGCTTTTATCGTTAGAATATCTATCACATCTATAAATAATTTATTATTGTAAATATGTACACCAATCAACCCAAATACACACACATACACCATCAAAAAACTTAAATACATTAAATGTTTTCTAATAGACAAACACTGTATACAAATTACCATAGAAATTATTCGACAAATTCAATACCACAAATAACACCAACAATTATAATAGAATAATTTCTCAGCAAATAATACAACCACCATAAACTTATTTCGTCATTAATCTGTATACTTTACAAACGTTACTCTTTAACACGTTTAACTATTATAATTATTATCGTTCCGTGTAATTAATTTGTTAGATTTCCTTTTATCACAAAATTCTATCGTAGACTCTAATTTTACGTGTTTCCATATATAACAGTTACCAAGTTTCTCATGTTTCTAATTACTTTAGTTCCATACAATTATCGTTTGCTATTTACCATAACACTAAATTCTACTACAACCTAAATCATTCTACGGTGTTCTGTTTGAGTGTCAAGTTTCTAACGTTTATAATTAATATCGTTTCAGTGTAATATTAAACAATAATAATAACAATAATATATACCTGACATATAATTAATTAATTAATTATATATATATTAGTTCGGAGAAAAAGAAATGCATTATTTTGGATGACATTTCGCAATAAACAAATTCTATTGCTAGTTTTTGTTTGGTCCATTCAGTTTTGAGTTACAGGGTGTTGAAAATAGAAGTCAGCAAAGAATTGGCCAAAAGAAGAGTTGTTAATGACTCGTCAGAAACTCTGGGAACTTGGTTGAGAAATTTAGATGCATCCACCTTATAATCTGGATATGACATCAAACGATTACTATGTTTTCCTTGCATTGCAAAACATCCTCAATGATATGAAATTGGCTTACTTTCTGTTAAACCTAAATAAACATGTTTATTTTTGGTGATAATATTTTACCAAGATAACGAGATAATTATTAATGTTAGAAAATAAACGAAAATGTTGAAAGAATATTGACGTGGATATTATTCGAATCGAACCTTCATCCTACATGGCCAATTTAAATTCGTTTGAATAGGTAATGGGAGAGTGAAGGAAGTATTAGTGTTAGTAATACTCATAGTAGTTTTAGTTGTAGTAGTAGTAATAGTTGGGGGTAACGTTTTACGAGCTCGAAAAGCGAATAAATATTTATCTCTTGAAAATAGAAAAGGGTGGTACGTAATAAGAGAAGTAACATGCACGTAGTAGTTGAGTATTAAAGCATACCTGATATACATATGTAATCCTCAGGTGTGTAAAATATGTATATAGGATGTAGATTTAATAATAGTAAACATAAAACACAAGGAGAGAGAAAGAGAGAGAAAGGAAGAAGGAAAAGAGAGTGAGTTCTACTTGCTAACAAGTTGGAAATAATGTTAGCTTGTTTAATTTTACATCGATAATGACATATGTGTGTGTGTGTGTGTGAGTTTTTTTTAAACTACATTTCCTATCTTTTACTTAAATGAAACACACACAAGTATATATAATAAAGAACAATAAGTTATTCCTATGAATTCTTATACCCTCGTAATATAAATCGTCATTTAATTCTATTTATTCATTTTTCACTTCGGAAAAAGGAAATATTTGAAGCAGAAACCATTCTTTAACCACTGTTCAAACACCCACACACACACATATAAACATACGATATAACGCAGAGACTATTCGCAGTTATGTTTGGTTAGTTGGTGGTTTCTACGTGGGTTTTAAGAGGGGAGTGAAAGGTGTGTTAAATCGTAGGAGGATGAAACTAACAGAGTGGTGGTAGTCGTGGTGGTGGTATGAACTGGAATGGGGTTTTCAGAAAAGGTGGGGGAGAGAAGTCTGGACAAAAGTTTGGGGCATTCATTTTCTTATCTGGCTTCTTTTTCCATGCTAACTTCAATCGCGATTGAAACCTTAAATATCTGGAGCGTGTACGCGTACCTCCACCTCCTCCACTGCTTCCTCTTGTTTTAAATTATTCCATTGCTAAGTTTTTACCTTCTTCTTTTTTCTTTATTCACGTCTGAAGTAAAAGGAAAAATAAAAAGAGTAGGTTGGATAGGAAATTTAGCGAGTAAAAAAAATCTGGGTACGTTTTGCCTTGATTCTTCTCTTATCCTACGTTTATTTTATTTCTTTTTTTCTATCAATGTAGATAAAAATAAATATAGAAAGAAAGAGAGCACAGCCAGTAAAAACACAAACTTCAGGTTCTAGTAGTTTTCCTTTAAAGAATAAGACTTTTATCTAGGATCGTGGTGATTCCTAGAAAATCTTAAAAATAGGTACCAACCACTACAACTATTACCACCAATACTAAGACCGGTTATACTAGAGTTATACTTGAATCTTTACGCTCGGAATAATTTTCTTTTTGGTCGAAATGCAAAGAACTTTATGACTTTTTCTTATTCACAATCCTTGTGTACAATCCCAATAGTACAATGGAGGGTTTCTGTCCCTTGCACTTCTAAATTCTGCACCTATAGGTTTCAAGTACCAGTTTCCTTCGATTATATTTCAAAAACGTACTTACGTTAGTAAGGAATAGTCAAGCAAACGTATTCAGAAGGTGTAGTGTGCAGTGCTGTGCAGTGCAGTGCTGTGCTGTGGTGTGGTGTGTTGTATGCATTTATGCATGGTGTATACAAGTCTGTATATATTTGTATGTATGTATGTGTGTGTGTGTGTGTGTGTGTGTGTATGTGTTATCGAGTATGTTGGTTGGTAGAGATGGTACACCACTGTACGCAAAAGATTTATTCCGGTTTACCAGAAACTCAATAGGTACATTTGCAAGACGATGAAAGGTCGCTTCGTTCATGCTAGCTGTAGTAAACCTTTACGTTTACGGGGAATTTTTCTTCTTCTTCTTCTTTCTTTTTTTCCTTTTTTTATCTTCTCATCCAAATATCGACATTTCTTCTTCTTCTTCTGCTTCTTCTTTCCAACAGTTTGAGAAATAAATCGAAATACCTTTACCGTGCAATATCCTTCGTGTACTATTCTTTCTTATTTTTATTATTTTTTTTTCCCACACCCCACTCTACGAAGAAAGAAGCAAAATACTTCAATGAAAATCGAGAAATCGAGAAAACTAGCTGGGTATTTTTTTTTTTACACGTTTCAACTAAAATTGCATTACCTGCATTCATATTTGTCTTCCCCTTTTTATTTTTTGGCATACGAATTTAAATATTGGACGTATCTTAATTGAATTTTTATAGAAAATACTTCAAACGATGATTTATAAAAATTTATTTAATTATTGAGAAATAAAGGAATAATAAAAAGAAGATACGTGCATGTTCGAAAAGTGTTTCTTTTGAAAATTGCTGAGAAACAGATTTTGTTTATCCGTGATCTTTGGAATTACAATGTTAGGGTGACAAAATTTTTCTATGTTGGATAAAAAAAGAATAAAAAATGAAGTAGTAGTAGCCAAGAAACGAGAGGTACAGTATTCCCAAATCGATCATTTCTCATCTACGAAGGGACGACTTCGATCACGAGCCAGACATAAAGATCCTCCTAGAAAGGACCTTTTTCCGTTGAACACGTCGAACGAGATGACATGACGGACGAGCATTGGCAATCTCTCTTCTTCACAACGATTACTCCTTTCACTCACCCACTCACTCACTCACTCTCTCTTTCTCTCTTTTTTTCATTCTCAGCCTGTCTCAATTTTCAGCTACTAGCAACCCACCCCCCAAAAAAAGCAACAAGAAATTTAATACAAAATAAAAAAATAATCTACTTTCTCAACGATTACTCCATTCACTCGTACACGAACTCTCACTCTCTCATTTTCTTTTCCTATCTATCCATCTATAAATCTGTCTGTCTGATTTCTCGGTCACTAGCAAACCTCATAAAAAAGAAGCAACAAGAATTTAAGCTAAAACTAGAAAAATAGAAAAATAATGAAGCTGTTTACTCCGATATCTATCTCTCTTTCTTTTTATTTACAGAAACCGAGAACGGTGGCGCCATTGAGCTTGAAATCAATCATCCTGAAACTAGGAACACGGATGAGGATCATCGACATTTTCTGGGTAACGAGAGAAACACAAGGAACAATAACAACAATAATAATAACAACAACAACAACAACAACACTAAAGATAAGGAGACTAATTTGGCTGGAAATAAAATGAGTGTTAATTCAACGATAAGTTTGTCTTATCCAAAGAAAAAGAGAAAACTGGAGCTAACGACGTTATCTTTTACCATGACTACTGTAGTTAACAAAACTAATAATAATAATAATAATAATATAAAAGATAAAATGATAGAAGACATTATCAAAGACGATAATATCGAGTCGAGGATCGAAAGGGATGAAAACAAAGGGGTCCAAGGTTTAGTAAGGATTGAGAATGATCCTATGCAGGATTCAGCTTCTCCTACACCGAGATCCCATCAAAGGGTACCAAGTGACGTCACTACGTCCAGGGATTTCTCGATGGTCGGTAGTCCAAGCCTCGAAAGCCGACTGGAAAGCAATGTCACAGTAAAGGCTACGTTCCTGGAAGTTCCTCGACAGGATCCATCGATGAGTAGTAGGAGCAGTAATAGTAGTAGTAATAATAGTAATAGTAGTAGTAATAGTAATATCAGCAACAGAACCGAAATCGAGTCATCCTCGTCCTATTCGAGTAACGTCAGATCGAACGAGGAGCTTCATCGATCTTCACATTTACAATTACGGTTCGAGAAGGACCATGATCAGGAAGAACACGATCGTGAACGTTTAGAATCGTTTAGCGTAGGTTCGATAGATTTACCGATTTCGTTACTACGTGCTACCGAATCTATCGAACCCAAAGATCTCAACGACATCAAAGCTAAATCCTTTCAAGTACCAAAACCAGAATTAATCCAAGAAGAAACATACGAAGATGATAAAATACACGACAGGTTAGACAATTATGGTAAATCTGTTCGTAGTAATATCGTTGTCAATAGTGGTTCATTAGGAATCGATGATCCTATTAAAATGATCACAGAAACTGGAAAAGATCGGCCCAGAATGATGAATGAATTGTTTATACCTGGTAGTGAAAAATCTACTAAAGCATTCTACGAGATCAAACCATCGGTTAAAACTGATGTTGATAGAATTAATGATAATGATAATGATAATAATAATCGTCAACGTCAATCTATACTAACTACCACGCAAAAGACATTATTGGGTGGTGGTAAATTTGTTTTGCCTAGCGTTGACAGTGCTATTGGAAAATTTGGACCGTATTTCGTTGACGGTGATCAAGAAATTAATGTGACGTCCAGGATCGGTAGCACGGTTAGCATCGATTGCAAAATCGGTTTGCTTGGTGATAAAAAGGTAAGAATTTGTTTCTACTTTTATTTTTTTTTAATGATACATTTAAATATTTTCATTCAAACATTGTTTTAAGTAAAACTTATCTGTTATATTTGTAGAAAAAAAAATATTCAGGGTGGAGTAATAACTGTTAGCATCTCAGATAACTCAGATATCTCAGATATCTCAGATATTGTTGAAATAAAATTAGATTTACGAAGTGTGATTAAATAGTAAGGAAACTTTTTGAATTTCACAGGACACCTGGAACATTTGTTCACAGTTTTAGCTTTGTAGTATTTTTTTTTTGGTTTATTTGTGAGAGACATAAAAGTTAAAAGTGTTTGAAATGTTAAATGATTTTCTGCTGAGAAGAGAAAAATATAATCCAACGTTAATATAGAAAGCTTATTACTGAAATTAAATCCATCAGGTAAGCTCCGATATCGTAGTTGTATGTATATCATTTCCGTTATCAGATTAAACGGTTGTACGCGAATCGATCTAGGTACCATGTTTCCGTTCTCTCTCTCTGTCTCTCTCTTTCTCTCATACATGCAAATCGCAACTACGTTGAATTCGTGGGCGAACGTTGGCTTCGATCGTGATTAGCCTTAATCGAAACGCAAAAGAACAACGGAACTAATCTACCGGGGTTGCCCAATTCCAGAATCTAGCCACGAATACTGAATGATTTCATTTGTTATACCACTGAAAGAGAAGAGAGAGAGAGAAATAGCATACCAGTAAAATCAAATTTCCCCAAAAAGTTATCCCACATCCGAAGTGTGTGTGTGTTTTTTATTCAACAGCTTTAATGCTTCATATAAAATAAAAAAATAAATTTTATATCCACTGTATCTTTTTTTTTTTATAGATCTTTCATCGAAATACTTTTTTAAATATTTTATATCTTTTATTTTTATTTATTTTTAATATTAAAAAATATATTGTAGTACATAGACGTCAGGTAATAAATCAAATTGTACGAACAAGTGAATAATGTTAAGAATAGGAGAAGTTAAGAGGATAAATGATTAACGTATAATTAAAAACACTTAGTTAATCTTCATCTTCCGTTTTTGATTATCCCATTTTGATTATCCCATTTTGATTATTTTTTCTTTCGAATATTCTCCTGCACGTTTTGTCAGCAAGAAACTTTCCGCATTTCAATCAGTGCATCCTTCCTGGTGTCTTTCTTTCTCGACTTTGAGAAACCCCACCCTTATCTTTCTCCCTCTCTCTTCTTCTTCTTTTTATTTTTCTCTATATTTCTCATAGATTCTCGTGGACCAGAGGTACGGTTTCGAAGTCGCTTGAAATTCCTAAGGGATTCATATTCTCCGGAATACGTAATGTGAAACCGATTGTGGCGTTCGGCCGTGCCAAGGAACGAAAACGAGTGCTTCCGATTCTACCTTGGATATCCATAATATATACATCTATATATATACATATATATACATAGATATAGATATAGATATATAAATTTATATATATTATGTACATATACATATATATATATATACATATACATGTACATAAAAATATAAATAAAGATAGATATAGATACAGATATTTATATATGTGATATACATGTACATGTACATATATATATATATATATATGGAAGTATATTATATATATTATATATATATACGAGTATATATCAATACACGTTTCAAGAATAGCAAACAACTCACTACGAAAACGACAAACTTTATTACGAAGCCATCCATTCCCATTTCTAAAAATGACCAATGATAGAAAGATAAATTAAGCTAACATAATACCAAAAAAAAAAAGATATAACCATTAATACAAGATAGAACTTTGAAAAATATTGATTCGTGTCTAAATATTATTCTTACATTTCAAGATCTTTGTATCATCTCAAATATTAATTTGTATTACTGAAAATAATTCACGAGTGAACGTATATAATTCTACTCTACTTTAATTCTACTCTAACAGTAGAAATAAAATAATTAAAAAAAATCCTAGAAATCCTTAAAAGTCGACGATATGTGTCCAACGTCTACTAGATTTCGAGTCTCTCGAAAGTGACAGAGTTTAATTCTCAGAGAAGTTGCTTTACCTACCATCCCATGAAACTTTGACCTCGCATATTCCTTCTCTCTTTCTCTCAACAAGCAAGCAAGCAAGCAAGCATGCATCCAACCAACTAACCAACCAACCAAGCACGAGTGTCGAAGACTAATGTCGCGTGGTTGAGAACTAACTTCGTAACTAACGACTCAACCATTCCCTAGGAAACTCTACTTTTATTCGCGAACGTTTGATAAACTCTCGGTTCAGCTAAAATGATCATGCTAGTGAGAGAGAAACTCTTCTTGTTTTGTTCATTTCACAGAGAGAGTGAGAAAAAAAATCTAACTAACCATTTGTTCNATAAAACCACGTTTCATTCACGTTTCACATGACAGTCAATATAGAAAGAATAAAAACTAATTTAATCCTAACTTTAATAAATAAATAAATAAATAAATAAATGAACAACACGTTTATATAAAAAAGAAGAGAATAAGTAAAAAAAGTATGATTTTTAATAAAATCTAAACAAATCTAAAAAAAACACAGAATGACTAATATTTTATTTATTTTAAATAATTATTTTATTATTAGTTTGTCAAGTATGAAATGAAGCAGAAAACTACACACAATTGAGTTGAAATTTGATCTATTTCATACTTGAACAACCTAATATTTTTTAATGTAATTGTATTATGTAATAAAATGATTAAAAAATAAATAAAATTATCTTTCAATTCGGTTATATAATAATTAAACGATTTATTTATATTAACTATATCATTTTCCAATATGAATAAAATTCGTCAATGAAAAATTAGTTGTAGACCCCTTCTCTAATCTTGTATCTAGTGTCACTCTCCTGTCACTCTCGAGACGAGAAAAGTGAAGTGGTAGATTGAGGGAGGGTGAAAAGGTGGAGGAGGGAGTGGTAGAAGGAAAGGGAAAAGGGTCAGGAAATCGAAGACAAGAAAGGTAGTAGTCGAATGGTTTCCACTTGGGAACCACGACAGACATCGAAGACGATGAGAACAGAAGTGGACGATAAAGTATAGTCCCATCAATAAAAGAATACGAAAACGTAAAATAAAAAGACAGAAAAAATATATTGGAATCGATGATTGGAAGATAAATTAAGCTAATGTATTACTAAAAAAGAAAAAAGATATAATTATTTTGGTAATAATTTTAGAATCTTGGAAATGACATTTGAAATATTGATTCGTACTACTGAAAATAATCTACGAGAGAACATACACCGTTGATTTATTCTATAACAAAACACATGGAATGCAAACATAATTCTCATTGAATTGTACCCAAAAGTCTGACAATTTTTTGTCCATCAATCAAATATACAGGGTGGTCCACGTTACATGTAAATCGTTACAACTTCCAAAATATGAAGTAAAAAATGTCAAAAACAAAAGGTACATGGTTCGAAAGGGTACACTGTGACGTGCATTGTATTTTTTTATAGGTGGAAGCCTTTAGAAGATTTGAACAAGAATTTTGTTTTGTAAAAACAGAATGCTGTATTTTTTAAGCTGAAATATGGTCGAGTATTAAAGTCTGAGTAGAAAGAGTATTGAACTTTATTACTTGATTCACTTTATTACCCAGTAATTTTACTTGATTACTTGACAATTTTCATATGTGTGAGTGTGTGTATGTGTAAGACGAAGGTAAAGGTATTGGCCCTATCCTCTCTCTCTCTTTTTCTTCCTCTCTTTCTTTATTTCTTTCTCATTCCAGTTCGTTCACATCCTTCGTGCGGTCCAATCCCCTTACGTCACCAATTCGGTGCAATGGAAACCCGCATTTCCCCGACTAAAGCGCCTCGTGGCCGGTAATCTGATCTGATCCGAAGAGGACCGAACGAAAGGACGAAGGACGGTGAACAAAAGCTGCCCGTAAGGGCGAACTAGGGCAGAACAAACCCGGATAGACCGACATTGTTACACCAGCCGTCGTCTCTTTCCTTTCTCTTCCTTCTGCTTTTTCTCTCTTCTCTCTTCTCTCTCTCAGTCTCTCTGAGTCTCTCTATTTCTCACTCATTTTCTCTCAGTGTCTCTTTTCCTCATTCATTTTCTCTCTTTTGCTGTTCGATCTGACCCCATGTCGTTGGAATTTCTTTGATCGTTGACCCCATCGTCCAGTAGTTTCCTATCCTCTTCCTTCTCTCTTTCTCTCTCTGTCTCTCTCTCTCTCTCTCTCTTCCTTTTCTAACCCCCTTTACCTTCAGTCTGATGAGTACCACAAACCAATTCGACTACCATCATTCTGCTTTCCAATCCAGCTTCTTTTAATAGTCACCATAATTCTTCAAATTAATGTTTACGATGCCCAACGAATGAAATCTTTCCTATCTCTTCGTAATAAACAATTCTTTTATTTATTTTCTTTCTACTCAGTCAAATCTAATTGCAAATAATAATATATCTTTTTCTTGTTAGTTAAAAAAATATATAAAATAAAAATTTATTCTTCTGACATTATTAAAAAAACAAAAACAATATACGTCAACTAAAAACCAATAAATCAATGAACCTCGAACAAGGAGGGTTGTATTTTTGTTTAAATAAATAAATGTAGAGAAAATATTACACGACAAGACCTAATATTTTTGAATGACAATCATTCTACATAATTAATTAATTGAAAAAAAATAAAAGAACATCATTAGTTTGTTTGAAAATAAATTTAATTGTATACTTTTGTCGAATGCGTTATTAAATATTACAAATTGAAATTCTCTTAAAAATAAGTACGCGTACAAGTATAACAATTGTTCTGAAATGTTTGATACCACTTATCCTTTGTTATTTTCTTTTATTCTTTTTATAAAACTGGTCAAAAGGAGGAGAGGAAGGTGAAGAAGAGAGAGGAGAGGTTCGTGACTCTACAAAGAAAGCACTTTTGTGTGGGTAGAATTAATCAAGTCTCATGGATGATCAAAGAGATTAACGAATAAGACTAGGAAATTAAATTAACAATCGTTTTGATGGTAAACGTAGAGGAGTTTCTATTGTCATTTTCAGACAATGAATAGAGAATAATAATCATTTGTTCTAAACCGAGCCCGTATTCTTGTAATTACGAAAATCTCAACAATTATTGATCTCTTCCACTTTTTCTTCCTTTTTCTTCCCTCCTTCTTCTTCTTCTTTGATTAATTAAACTAAATTTATCTTAAAATTTAACACCGATATTTACGATACACCTAAGTTTGTTTCTGTATGGTTAAACACTAAATTCGGATCTCTACAGTCAATAACTGAACCGTTTGAAAGTAACGATTGACCAGAAACTATTCACAATTGGCCAAAAGAAGAAGTGTTATTGACTCGTCAAAAACTCTGGGAGTTTGATTGAGAAATTTAGATGCATCCATCTTATAATCTGGATGTTGCATCAAACAATTACAATGTTTTCTTACACTGCAAAACATTCTCAATGATAAGAAATTAATATCGAGAGAATAGAGTTTCGTATTTTTGAAGAATATGGGAGATAACAAAATTGAAAGAAAGGATAAGAAAAATGAATTTTTGAGCTTCGTTTCTTCAAAGGATAAAAATAACTCAAAAAAAAGGTAGCTTTTATGTGTTTTATTTCTAGTTGCCCCAAAGATACTACGTGAAAAATAGAAAGAAAGATAGTGAAAACTACTAAGACCAACAAAATTCTACCCCACTCGTCATTCTTATTTTCCTTCGTCTTATATCTTTTTCTCTTTCAACCCTCGTCTTCTATTCAGTCCTATGTGTTATCCTATGTGTGTATATGTATGTGACTGCTATACCAAAAATGAAACTGTACAAACTGCAGCTTCTGCTGCTGCACTAAATGCAAAGACGAATTCAACAAAATGATTTACCTAACCCCGTTTCGTATTGCTAAAAGCATAAGTTGAAAAGCCTGCTGGCTATTTCGGACTCTCGAGAATGATTTAAACAATAGAAGATATATATTAGGTTGGTGAAATAAAAGTGTCGGATTTTCTTTATTGAATCGTAGCTAAAAATTCGACATTTCTTTTCCACCAACTCGATATATTTATTTCAAGATAATACTGAAAGAGGAATATGGAGATGTGGAATATAAAGGAAGGAGTGGTAAAGAGGAATAAAAAAAAAATTAAGAGAGAATAAGTAAGATTCGAGGAACGATTTTGGAAGTATACACATTCATTGTGTTTTTATGAATTATTCAATAAGATTAATTAGCTTTATTTAGCTTTTCTTTTATACTTTATCTTTATACAAATGAAACCTAGCCAGAAATGATGATATTTTATCGTTGTATTAATTTTCTCTCTCTCTCTTTCTCTATTTTTGTCTGTTGGGTAGGAAAATTTAATCGTATTAGTTATTTCACTCTGGTGAAATAGTTAAAGACAAGTATTTCTCCAATGATCCAGCTTTACTTTTAATAAGATTATTTCTAAGAAGATTTCATCTGTTTTACGATCGAAATAACAACGTGTCTTCATTTCGTATCATAGATAAATAATACTGAAGCTTATTACATTTTTATGTTACCAAAAAAAGTCTATTTTACTCGATATAGATTTTTTCTTTACTTGGGTATCTTATTTTTGTTCATTTCTGTCAACTTTTAATTTCATATTACTTAATTTTTTAATAAGATTTTCTAGATTCATTAAGTGTTGTAAAATAACACCATTTTCTATTTAAAATTAATATATTCACGTAATTTGACACAACCCTGGTATTATTTATTTAATAACAACAAAATAAATATATAAATCTTATAAATAAATTGTATAACAAATTATTCATTTTTTCTTTCTATTTTAAATTAATTTTTTTCTTCTTCTTCTTCTTCTTTGAATGAATTTAAGCATATCATACTATTAAAAAGCTCGCTCGTTTAGCCTTTTGATTAATTTTTCAAAGTATCTTTTCTTTCATGACTAATGGATGTTTATTATTTCATTATGAGAGAAAGTTATATTAGTAAGAGAAGACTAATCGTATTATCAACGACGAAGAATAAAGAGCTTCTGAAGAGAATCTCAGAAAGTTCTCAGTAAGAGAATGCTTGAACTTTTGAGCTTTTCTACCGATTTAGGAAATATTCCTGGCCGTTCTCGCACCGATGGTAATTTTAATGTTTCGAGAATAAAGGTAGTAGCTTAGTTTTTTAACTGTGATGGAAAAGTTACTCTAATGTTTTTACATTTTTCATAAGATACCTTTTTCTTTTCTTTTCTTTTCCTACTTTCTTTCTTACTTTCAAGTCCAAAAAAAGGAAGAAAAGTACAATGAAATTGGTTATTATTTTATTCATTCATATTCCATTATTATTTTCTATACCAAATATCAAAATAGTCAACTTTAATATTAATTTTGTTATTGAATTTTGCAATGCAATTCATTCAAACTCAAATAAACTACCCAAATATTATTTCTTATATTTTCTTAATATTTCTATTTTAATATTACATATTAATAATATTTATTCGATCAATACATTGTAGAACCAAAACATAATCGACTATACCAAAATAATAATTAATACAATACTTTTAATACAAATACCAATCATCTATTTAAATTATTACCCAAATGATTCCAAAGTACTATTATCACACTATTTTATTAAACTACTATTCCCCCTATTACTTTATTGATAATAGAAAAATTTCTTAACGTTAATGAACGTGTTCATAGAACTGAATACACAAATTTTCTTCTACACCTACACACACAGACTCATACACACACCTGTTCAAAATATATTCTTGATGATAACAAGCTTATAACGTAAAGCGAGTAGCTTGTAAATTAATCGGCATATCCGCGACAAGCAAAGTTAGATATGCTTCATGAATACTGCAGAGAGTAAGGGAAAAGCTTTAAGTAAACTAAAATCAATATCTACGAAACACAATGAATATGCATCGAATATTTATCGGGCGTTATCGATGAGAGAGAAATAGAAAGAGAAGGAGATGTATACACAATGATAGGAAGAAGGGGGAAAGATGAGGAAGGGGAAATTCCTTCACTAATACGAATTCTCCAGTTTATGTAATCCACGATTAATCGGAAAGTTAAACTTCCAATCAGTTGTCTCGACGATTTATCAGATTGTGTTCCTTTTTCTCTTTAAAGGGTTCACCCCATGTGATGGGTTGGAAAAATTGTCTGGCTACTTGCATCCTACTTGCATAATACTTGCATACTACTTGCATAAAAGTTACAAAGTTACGATAGGAGGTGAATTAAAAAAGAAAGAAGATTATTATTTTAATAAACGGTATTGAATTTAAAGTTATTTTTATAACGTAAAGTTTTTTTTATATTTTTAAATAACGCATGATTGAAACAATAATGTGCAATAATGTCGAAGATAAAGGTTTGGCCAATAGGTAGAGAACAATTTCGATATTAACAATTTTCTATAATGGATAATCGATTAGTATCTGTAGTTTGATGGATGGATGTATCCTTCGAGAAAAGGAAAAATAAAATAAAGAGAAAGAGAAAGTGTATATGTGTGTTTGTCTGTGTGTATGTGTGAGAGAAAGAGTTACTCGCTAGACGATTATATTGGAAATAAAAAAAAAGATTTAACTGTAAAATAAGTGATTTGTTTTATCGTCGATAAAAAAAAAAAACTATGACAGAGATATTAATTATTTTCTTTCGATAATCTTCGATAATTAATTAACGTTTGTTTTTTTTTATTATTAATTAATATTAAATTATTTATTATTATTTCATAGAGGGATAATAATTTTGTAATATTGATAAGAATATTTGTGATTTATTTATTTTCCCTTTTATAAAATAAATTATTATTTTCTTTAATTATTAATATTTAAATATTTGTGATTTATTTATTTCTCTGTTAATAATAATAATAAAAATTTCATTTTCCTATTTTTAAATTATTATTTAAAGTATTCAAATCGTGACAAATTTTAATTTCTCTTAAATTACTTTATTGATTTTATTGTATTAAATTTAAATAAAATTTGTCATACTCTCTTTCATGATTAATTTATTTTTCTCTTTCCAAAAGAATAGTTTTGTTCGATGGTTTCACCTATCCAAAGTTTGTTTTGCCACCTGAGAAAATAGATCGTATTCTTCTCAAGAAACTAATGCAGCTTCTGCTATTCTCTTCCTCGTTTTATCATTTCTATTGTTATTACTGTTTCTTCTCTCCCTTTTCGTGATCTTGGTTCATGTTATGCGAAATAACAATGATGATAAAGTTGAGAAACGAAACGAGTCTATCAAAAATGAAAAAAAGAGGACTCCAAAAATAAAAAACTTTCACACACACACACAACACACACACGTGGTACTATTCAAAATTATTTTTAAATTCAAGATGACTTTATTTATTTTAATCTAAGAATTTAATTTTATTAAACAGAATGTACAATATCTGGCAAATGGTAATTGTTTTTTCAAAATAATGTTTATTATATTTGCAGTCAATATTTGAAATAAATTATATATAGTTTATTTAAATTAATAAATAAATAATATAATATTAATACAAGAAATATTAAACCCTAAAATGCAATATTATTAATATTTATTAGATTTAAGTTTCAGTAATTGAATATCTATTAAATACAATTAATTAATATTTATAATAAAAATATTAACAAATTGTTTCTATACGTTAAAAAAATATCTATGTCATTCGTTAAACAAAACATATCGAGCAAATAAATAAAACTTTGTCAACAAAAAATACAAATAAATGTAATTTTAATGAAAACAAAAGTTACGAAGAAATAGATACGAATATAATGAAAAATAATAAAAAAAAAACAACAAAATAGGAAAATCAAATAAACACGAAAGATAGTTGAAGCGAATAGAATTGGAAATTGATCGTTTAACCGTGTTTGAACGAAAATCCACAATAAAATATTACTCTGGAAGATGAAAATTGCAAGATCGTGGATATCGAGTTAGCTAGAGTAGAGTAGATTTTACTGAATTTCTTGGGATGCTTTCGATGTCTGCAACGATGTGGAAAGGTATACAAGAAAGAAGAGACGATTTTTCTCGAATAATACACATTCATGAAGATATAACCAATACATACTTATCCCTTATGTATTTTATATAAACATATACATGAATACATATCAAGTAAACGAATGCAATCGAGTCGAAGAAATTCGAGTGTTTGGTTTAATATTATCTGTTATATCTCACGAAAGAAATCTAAGATACTTCATAAAAAAAAAAAACAACAAATTTATCTGACATCCTAGCATCGTATTATTTTCATATCATTTTTTTTTTGGCAGTAGTTCAACTAAACTACCAAAGATAAAGTTTCCAGTGGATTATAAAACAATGCACTGTAGTTAAAACTATGCTGTCCAGTAACACCACGTTGGTGTCATGTAAAAATTATTTGTATTATAACATTTGAATTATATAAATAAATATATATTATTCTTTGTAACAATAATCAAAACATGAACAAATTTATAAGATTTTATTTCTCAAAATAAGAAGATAATTTGTGTCTTATCACTCGCAAAAAAAAAATGAAGAGAACAATTTGTTCTTTCTTTTTTTTTTTTTAAATATTTTTCGTGCAAAACACCATATAAAAAAAAAGGGGAACACACTTCTAAGCTTTCTTTCTTCCCCCTTTTTTTTCCAAAGAAGAGAGAGAGAACGGGAGATAGAGATTTACGATCTGGCACATCTTTTTCGCTTCTCAGAACGGGGACGATTATTTATCCGCAATACGTCGTGATCAATCAGAGGGTGGTTTACGGGAAAAGGCTGAGGGTTGGGGGAAAATGAGAGAAGGGGGAAGGATGTGCAAGACATGATGAATCACTTTGCTCGTCACTTTAAGCGATAGTTTCGTTCGGGTAGCTTATTATATTGAAAACGTTTAAGGTTTGTCATTTTATGAACAAAAACCGTGCACAAAATAAAAAAAAGAAGAAATCATGTTCAAAAAATACATGCTATTTACTTTACTATTAATAATTTCATTTTAATTCAATTCAATTAAACGTATTAACGTTTTTATATTATTAGTTGTATTTTGAAAGTTCTGACATGGAACAAAAGCTCCAAGGGGTTCGTTGAAAGCTCCAAATACTATGAATAACACGCACACGTGTATAAATGTTAACCACACGTACATAGAATTACGTTTACTGTTTATATGTGTGTGTGTGTGCGATGCAGTAACGCGTCTTTGGTTAACCATAAGTACATTCGAATCGACGATGAACTATAGCCCTTTATTACCAACCAACAAAGGAATTTCTAAGCTAAACGAGTAAACTAACAACGCGTTTAAGTACAAACCTAATACGAACCCAACTAATACAACTGCACATTGATATATGAACCTTTATCAGCAACTCTTTCTAAGACCTCTTTGTTAGACAATTATTTTTTTTTATTAAAATATTAAATAGAACAGAGATACACGTTTAAGTAGTACGACTCAATAATATTCTGACACGTATATTTTTAATTACATGGAAATACAAATTTAAGTGTAAATTAACTCTAGGCCCACTTTCAAAGAAAACATGTTGTAATTTGTATTTTTTTTATTTACGAGGAGTAAAAATTTTCATTATTTTTAATACGAACTATAAATTTAACTACTTTTAGATATACATTTAAGTAGTACAACTCAATAATATTTTGACACGTATATTTTTAATTACATGGAAACACAAATTTGAGTGTAAATTGACTCTAGACTCACTTTCAAAGAAAACACGTTGTAATTTGTATTTTTTTATTTACGAGGAGTAAAAATTGTCATTATTTTTAATACGAACTATAAATTTAACTACTTTTAGATATACACATTTAAGTAGTACAACTCAATAATATTTTGACACGTATATTTTTAATTGCATTTAAATACAAACTTTTAACTTTCTAAATTGTTAATACATTACTGGCGTTACAATTATCACAGACACATATTTAAACACGTATTTCTGTTATTACAAAGACACGTATAATAATAATAAAACATTATATTTGATGTGACAATTTTCAGTAAAATACTACGACGAATATTGATCAGAAAAATTCATCACCGAGCGCGTTATCCTACTATCGCCAAAATGATTACTCGTATTTCCATCAACAACCCTTTCAAAGTAATTGATATTTACGTTCCAAGTACTATCATCTCGTGTTTGTACCCTTTTTTTTTTGTTTCTTTTAATTCGGTGCTTTTCATCGGAAAAGACGAACAACGTTTCTACTTTTGTCTTATTCCCTTTGAACATTTTCTCTATTTTGTATTATTCAATGCAAACTACCAACTGTAATTAGTTTTAAACACTATTATTCATCATATTGATTAACGAAAATAATCTATTAATTCATTCATTGAAATTTGCATATCGACTTGAGAATCATTTGTGAAGCCACCACATTCGTTGTAGAAGAATCTTAAAAGAAGATTTTTCTCAAGGAAAAATATCATTTAACATTTCTATAAACGTTTTCTAATTGGTCAGTCAAAAATATCTTAGAAAAAAAGAAAATAGAGAGAGAGAGAGAAAGATAAAACGAATTGAACGATAATGTTTTGGTTTAATGTTAAGGGAAAACTATTAAAATCAGAAAATATTCATATTTTTCTTTCTTTCATTTTGTCATTTCAGCACCAACTTTAACGATAACTGACGATTCTGGTAGAACAGTTGCCAAGGACAGACACTTAAAAGCTGGAAGTGCATTACGTTTGAGATGCGAGGCTAGGGATATTTTAGAATCCCAGAATGAAACAGTCATTTGGAAAAGGGGAGATGAAACACTCATCGAAAACGTTAGGTAAGTGTTTATTTGTTTATAAAAACCAAATTTATAAACAATTATACATCGACAAATATCTTTGGAATTTATTTGTCAATTTTTTAAAATCGAATACTTTTTGTATTTCTTTGAAGAAAATCATAAAATTAAAATAAGAATGAAAATGAAAAAGAAAAGGAAACCTGTGTGTTTTTGGAAAATATTATCCATGTAGTTTTGTTTTTTATTTAAAAAAAGAGAGAATGGAGAAGAAGGGAGGAGAAAGAGGTGATAAGAAAAGAAAAGGAAAGTACGTTTCAACGTTAACGTTGGTTAACATATTCCACAAGACACATCTAAGTAAGCTTCTTAATGAAATTATCAGACAACCTGGTTTATAACGCAGCTTGCATACCTAAGCTCCAGTTTCTCAGTACTAGCTTAACATCTTCTTCTTGAATAAAGACAACCCAGTGTTTCTGTTACCCTATCTCGCTAATTTCTTCTTTAGTTTGATTTGTCAAAGTAAGATACAAAGAAAGATAAAAATGTGTTGATTTAAAAGAGAAATAAAATAGATTTCATTTAAATAGAAAGAGTATTTAATAAATAATGAAGATAGAAGTAAGAAAAGTTATAATAATAATAATTAATAATAATTAACATATTCGAGATTGGGATAAAATACTCTAAAGTCATTTTAAATTAATGACTTGTTTAATATCCCTGAAGTAAATCCCATAAGTCATTAAAAAATATAAATGTCACTGTTCGTTAGTTTACTTTCCCAAATAAAAAAAAATAGTAAACAAGGAAATAATAAATAATAATAATTAACATACATTAGAGATTAGGATAAGACTCTTAAGTTATTCATAAATTAATTAATTTAACACTGACCTAATTTCCTAAGTCATTAAAAAATATTAATATCATTTCTCGTTAGTATGTTTTCCTAATTTCATTGTATCGTTTTAATATTTCTTTCTTTATTAAATATTATTACACACATACACACACACACATGTTTATTAACTTAAATTGTAGTATCATTTCTTTGAAATAGTAACACATTTAATATTTTAATTAATAATATCTCTCTCTCACACACACAACTAAACGTTTTGTCCGAACAATGTGTTAACGAAGTTAACTGCATCCTCTCTTCTCCTCTTTTCTTCTCATCTCTCCTCTCTTCATTCTCTTTCCACTGCTAGTATAATAAAGAATAGAATTTAATTTTATATGAAAGGGTAAAATAGTAAGAGTGTGTGATGAGAAAAGAAAGGGTGAGAAAAAGTATTGTGATGCTAAAGAAAAAAAAAAAAAAGGGAAAAGAGAGAGAGAGAAAGAGAGGGAAAAGGTAGAGAGGGTATGCTTTCAAAAAGTGTATGTCAAAGGGGACACATTACTGAAGTAAAAGATATTCGATCTCGTTTTCTAGCGAGAACAGGACCACAGAGATGACTGAGGGCAAGGAGGTTCTTGTGATAGTAACTACTCTGATCGTGGAAAGAGCAAGCCCGAGGCATGCTGGTAACTATAGTTGTGTGGTACCTGGAATAGCCAAGACGACTATAGCAGTTCACGTTCTCAATGGTGAGTATGTTATCTTTTTCAGAAAAGATGAACCAACTTTTTTCTTTCTCTTTTTTTTTTACTTCACTCTTATCGTAGTGTTATAAAGAAAAATTGTCCTTTAGAGATGACAAGAAATATTCTTAATGGTGTTTTCTTTTTTCTTTTACATGATATTATCCTTTCACGTTAATACGTCTTTTAAATGATAGTAAACTGTAAATATTGTTTTACATATACACATTTTCTACAATTTGTTTTCTAATTTTCTTTTAAATAACTTGTAGATGGGTTTAATCATTTTTAAATTATTTGTTTGCATAAAGCACATTTTCCTCAACAATTTGCTATGTTTTTTAAGTACCACTTGGATCTTTAATTATTTTAATTTGTGACAAAATATGCCTTTTATGACAGTACACTGTATTAGATTTTGTTCTTTTTCATATACACATTTTTTACAACAATTTCTAACTATTGCAAAATTTTCTACGTTAAACTAACTTTTGTTGTTCTCTCTTTAATTATTACAAAGCTTGCAAAGAATAGTTATAATATTTTTCTTGAAAATGTTATTTAAATTTATCATGTTCTACCGAACAACCCATTAAATGTAATATTTTTTTCCCCCTGACAGAATGTTTCTTGTTAAATATCTAATCTAAATCTAAATTACATGAATGTTAATCTACGAAAAAGGGGAGAAGGAGGAGAAGAAAGAGGAGGAGGGGTGTATCATTAGCTTATTTGAAAAGAAAAGTTACTACGACTATGCTTTTGAATATATATTGTAGATGTATATCTAGTTCGTTAATCCTTTGAGTAGTCAGCTCTCGTAATACTTTGCTAAACTAACTCGGAAAATGTCATAGAACCAAGAACGATATTCTCTTCGTAAATACAACAACGACAACTAGCAAATGGTCAAATAGCAATACATTAATTAAACAAATAGGAAAGATATGTTTATGTTAATTAATGACAAAGTATCATTAACTTTAATACTAAATTCTAAACTTTGATGTAATATCGAATTATTTCAAATAATATCTACATTTTTATTATTTTTTGATATTAAAAATATCAGCAATTATTATTAACTACTATTATTATTATTATTATTATAGTAATTAGAAGAATGACCTATATTGAAATATTTAACACAAATCATTTCTTTCAATCACTTTCTTCTCTTCAATTCAATTATTGTTGTAATTTTATTTGAGTATCGATTATACAAAATTTTCTAAACTATTATTCATCTTAATCCATTGAATAAACATTGTAAATATTTAATCGAGCTTATTTCTCAATCAAAAATAAAAATAAAATAAATACACGTTGTACAAAACCACAGAACGAATTGTAACAGTTTGTACTTTAATAATAAAACCATAAACAGTTGCAATTTTAATGATAAATTATCGAGAAAGAGAATGATTTCTGAATTGATTTGCCAAACTCTATCAGAAAGTAGGAAAAACAAAACAAGTTTGTGATGGGAAATATCAAACGAAATATTATCAAAGGTTCTTGTTCGATTAATCATCCTTCCTCTTTATGGTCATACTGACAAACATGACCCAAAAATGATCAAAAAAAAAAAAAGAAAAATTAGCAAGTAGTCGAGAACGGTGATGGGGAATCTACACGTTTCATGGAAATGGAAGGTAGCAGTAGCCCTAATGTGACAGGAACATGAAAATGAGGTGTAGGGGGGTGATGATGCCATGAAACGAGAGTTGAATGCAAAAAAAAAAAAAAGAGAGAAAAAAAATAGCTGCTGAGGGCTCTGTGCTATTTTTCCTTTTTTTTTTTTCGTTCATTCATTTGCCAGCTTCGCACGTAGTACACACACACATACACACATGGATATACTTATACTAACATATTTAACGGAAACACGATGACCTTTCACTCTCTCATCTCTTCCACTATTACCTCTCACTCTTTCATGTCACCGTGTTATTGCCATAATGCCATTTTATCCTTAAGCATACGCGCGAAATACGAGAACAAGCATCTGCTGTGGTCAGATGCAGTCGACGAGAAAAATGAATTATTTTTCTCTCTCGTTCACTCTCGTTCTCTCATTCTCTCATTCTCTTATTCTCTCATTCTCTATCTTTCTCTTTCTATATATATAATCACTATACATTTTATTTTAATTAATTACGAGATACACAAAATGTGATCAAAAAATAAGCTGTTTGAATTTCGCGAGATACTCTACACTCGATTATCATTTTTTTCTTACATTGGTACACTCATCTTGAACATATGTTCACAGTTTCAGATGTATAAAATTTTTTTGTTTATTCATAAAGACACTCAACAACCTCTTGTTTCAAAATATGTGTCTTCAAAGTAATACAACTCAAAGATTTATGCCTACAAATATTTTTACACACTACAGAAATGTTAATAAATATGTCACAAGAACATTCAAAATTGTATCTTTTTATTAGTCGTCAAAAAAAAATTCTTAAAACTGGCCTCCTCATACGAGATGATTCCTTAAACTACGATGATTCCATCTTTTCTATCATTATTCATTGTAAATGTAATTAAATAAAATAATCTATGAATAATATTTGAATCCTTGTGTAAATATTTAAAAGTACGATTGAGAAAAGACAATTCCCAGAAGAGAAAGGGCAAAAAGAAGAATAAAACAAAAAGGAAAATTGGTCAGAAGATATTTTTTTGTAGGTAGGGGTTTTTCTAAATCGATCTCTGTCAATTGACGATGAGAAGAGGAATGTATTCTCTCGGTAGGAATATATAACCGGTGATCGTGAAAATACGAAATTTAAAAGAAAATTCCAACGGTGAAATGTGAAGGACATTTCACCGAGGTACGAAATATCGGATTTCGTTACATCTGTTCAAGATGTCAAAATGCATGTATGGATGTATACATGCATACATCTATGCATGCTTTGTATATATGTGTGAGTGTATATGTGTTATGTATGGATGTATATGACGTTATACTCGTTGAATATTGATCGAGTCGTTCGTTCGTTCGTTCGTTCGTTCCTAGCAGTGAATCATTCCAATATGAAAGAAGTCAAAAATCTTTGATAAAATAGACAAATTCATTCTCTAAAAAAAAATAAAGAAATAAAAGTAGAAGATCATGGGAGTGTTACTGTCTGCAAGTATTAGTTTATGGTAGTTAATTAATTAAAAGAAACATTACAAATGAAGTTAGTTAAAGAATACTTTCCTAGTTTTTTATATCTTCCTTCTAAAAACATTTTTACCTTCGTCTGAATACGTGTGTATCTGTGAGTTAATGTGTGTGTTAATGTGTAAGTGTGTAAGTGTGTTTAACTCGTTTTTTAGATCTTAATAACTTTTTAAGGGAGAAAAAGTAAGAGAATGAGAAAGTGTGTGTGTGTGTGTGAGAGAAAGAGAGAGAAAACAAGGTCATTTGCGGGTTCCATATAAGAGGATCAGGTTGGCCGAAGCTTTAATGGCCCCTTATAATTTGGATGTTATCCGAAAGTTGGCGAAAGTTAACGAGCGAAATCCGTAGCTGTTTGAAAGTGTTAGGAAAAAAGTAGAAAAAAGAAATAAGAAAAAACGAAAACGTAAGGTGGTCGTTTTCCGAGGCTAATAATTTGATTAACGTGAAGACAACTGAGTTTACTCCAAGGTAATATTTTTCTTTAAGAAATCTTAGATCTTGGAAGAAAAATTGCTTCCAAGAGATATTATTTGAGTTATATTATTGAGTATTATTAAAGAGATTATTATTTTAATTTTAAATTATTATTTATTTAATATAATTTAATTTAATATAAATTTATTGAAATGAAATATTTCAAACTTTAGAAATTAGTTTATTAATTTTATTAAATTAATAAATTTTGTATTATTGTAATTAATTTTGTTCACACAATCCCAAAGATAATTTCTTAATTTATTAATAAATAATAAATATTTAAAATACTGATAAATAATTATTTATCTTCAACAAAATATTCTGTCTTTCTTTTTTTAAATTTTATTTATTTTACTGATTTAATTTAACATAAATTCTACAATGCATACAGCTCACATTTTTCCATATAAAACTTTAGCAGTATTAGAACTAGACCACAAGAGGGGAAAACTATCCTCCTTCTCTCCCAGTAGTTCGACTAGAAAACTAGTAAACCAAATTTAAGGGATTTAGGTAAAGGTCGAATAAAACCTCCCACTTCCAGTATTTGAAACTAACAGACAGTGAGATAAAATTTTAGTAGTTCAAGTAAACGAGTAACCTTAACGAGACTAGAAATGATATTGAATAAAATATTTGTCTGTAAGTTATTTATTTTAAATAATATTCATTGATAATACGTGAAAATATTTAACAGATAAGATTTAAGTTCTTTTAATCCTCTTTATTTCTCACTCATCTTTTATTTTTGTCTTTTATTTTCTGGTGATGTAAACAAGGAAAAAGTGGAGAATCCCATTC
Organism: Mischocyttarus mexicanus; assembly: GCA_023678845.1. Classification (NCBI taxonomy): domain Eukaryota; kingdom Metazoa; phylum Arthropoda; class Insecta; order Hymenoptera; family Vespidae; genus Mischocyttarus; species Mischocyttarus mexicanus. The sequence goes on along the minus strand of JACGTP010000060.1, from coordinate 286,959 downwards.
ATCGTATTTTCTCGTTGGTCCTCGTAGACCACAGTCCCCAGGTTTCAAGGAAACTACTTGCAAAAGTACTTCTAGGCTAGTTTTACCGCCATTGTCCTGGTAATACCGCTAAACGCGAGGAAGCGGATGCAAGAAGGTGAAATCCGTATAAATCCTTTCTCCTCCACCTCCTTTACTATCTCCTTCTCTTCCTTCTTCTTCTTATTCTCTTCATCATTCTTGATAGTACTCTTACGACATTGTGAAAATTTACATCGTTTTGTACAAACTACTCGAAGATAGAAAAATATTCTCTACAGTAGCTAAGAGTAATCTAACACTTACCAATAAAATATATTTTTTATTACAATAAACAATTCTTATAAAAAAAAAATAAACCTTTACGAATAAAATATTTCAATTCGTATCATTCGTGTCAATGTGATTATAAAAAATTGCATAAATTGCATATGCAATTGACTGGTAATAATTTTGCTAGGTAGTACATCTAACATTTATAAAAAAATATATTTTTGTTAATTACAATAAACAAATCCCATAAAAAAAAGAAACCTTCACGAATAAAATATTTCAATTTGTATCATTCGTGTCAATGTGATTATAAAAAATTGCATAAATTGCATATGCAATTGACTGGTAATAATTTTGCTAGGTAATAAACCTAACATTTATAAAAAAATATATTTTTGTTAATTACAATAAACAAATCCCATAAAAAAAATAAACCTTCACGAATAAAATATTTCAATTCGTATCAATGTGGCATAGAAAATCACATAAATTGCATATGCAATTAATTCCAATAATTAAAAACTAAAAATGGTTTAAAAAAACTCTATTAAAAAAATACAAAAATGTGAAATCCCATACGTAAGCCATAGATTTTCTATCGGACAGTCTAATGGAGAGATACAACAATTTAGAGTTGATTGGTGAGTTGACTGTATCCAGGTGATACATCGTTTTAATTGGTCCCACCTACGAGTCCTTCTCCCCTATTCCTCTACCTTCCTCTCTCTCTCTCTCTCTCTCTCTCTCTCTCTCTCTCTTACTCACTCTCTTTGGCTTACCACCATAACCTCCGAGACAGCCAAGAAAGAGAAATTACCGGATTATGTTGGCAGGGCACGAGGTCAAGCCCTCTCACCACTGGGTGATTTCTCTTCCAAGTCTAACGTCCTGGTTTAGAAATGCCTCCAAGAACGTCGACTCCTATCATTTCTGTTCCAAGGACACCACCACCACCCTACAACCCTACAACCCCCTTCTTACAACCTTTCTACTTAACGTACCGATTTTCTATTCAATCCTTACAATTCATCCATTGTACATGTTCCTTCATCTCGTTTCCTTCTTCTTCAATTTTTATCAAAAAAAAAAAACAAAATTAATGTCGGAGTTTCCCATTGAATTGTAGCCAAAAATCCGACATTTCTTTATCCACCAACCTAATATTATTATTATTATTTATAATAGTTATTTCAAACCATTTAGTTTTAATTTAATTTTTGTTTTATTAAAGAACATTAATCGTACTATAATTTGATTAATTTTATTTTAACCTGCAATGTTTTAAATCATTTCCAAATGATTTTAATTGTCAAGTATAAAATGAAGCAAATATCAATTCAATTATGTGCATTTTTTGCTCCATTTTATACTTGACAACCTATTATTTAATCAGAATTATCGATTACACGTAAATTTAATTAATTTACTTTAAAGGAAGGGAAGAAGTTAAGTAAAAAAATATTTAATTACATTAGAGTTTGGATAAGGGGGAGGGTTAGATAATAATTTTAAATTAGAATCTCGTAAGTTTCCAAATGTGAGTTGAATTTTGGAGAATAGGACTGGGAAAAGGGGTTTGTAATGTTCCAAAGTAAGTTATTCCCCCACTACGTGATTATTATTCCCAAGTAAAATCTAAGTTTACTTCGGAATAGTTATAAATGGTATGATCGATAGTGTCGTTAAAGTTTTGCACAATCGTTTCGAAAAGATTTCGAGATTCCCTTGTTGCCTGAAAAAAGAAAAAAAAAAAAAAAAGAAAAAGGTTGAAGAAATAGAAACGGGAAGTAGAGAAATAGGATGAGAAGAATATGAAGAATAGGTAGAACTGTTTCTTTTTATATTCGATAAATTTTATTTCACGAATTTTTCAATCGCGAACAAAACGATTCTAGTTTTCAAAAGGTTTCCAAACGAAATATATCGAAATATTTCAGGAAATACACTTTTCCTGTCCTCTCTCTCTCTCTCTCTTTCTCTCTCGTAGAAATATTCGAATAAAAATCTCTGACAAATTTGTTAACAAAGGAAAAATCAAATATCTTTTTTGCCTTTCCGGTTTGACAAAAGAACGAAAATCCCAAACTCGGATTTTCTATTCCCTAAAACTGACCAACTGGAGATAACAATTTTCTATGGTAAAAGTACGAGTTAGATTGAACTAAAAAAATATTCAAATAAAAGTTACTTTCAAATTTGATGAGTTCTAACTTGCATATAATAAATTAATATTATATTATATAAATAATAATGATTTATTTTCAAAGATACAATATTACTACGTTTAGTAATATTTTATTGAAAAAAAAAATCAGTAATCTGTTAAAACTGACAAAACAACACAACACAACACAACACAACACTACAAAGCGTTTATTATTTTTGCTTTTACAATATTCCCATTTCTAAAACCGACTACTACCAGAATAAAAAAAGGTAGAGAAATTGTACGAAATAGAAAAACAAGGACAAAAAAAAATAGAGTTTTACTATAGCAAGTATATATTCAGTAATGCGTGCAATGTAGTTCGGTATAACGCGTGCTTTCAACTATTTAGGAATTGCATCGTATCGGATGTGTGAGTCGATAAATCGGTGAACAAGCAAACTCACCAGCTCGAAACACACTATTGTTATATAGCAAAGTTACATTAACCGTGTGATCGTTTGAGGTAACATTAATCGTACCGAGTAAAATCACCGTTCTCCTAACCGATTCGTTTAACGTCGCAGAGTAATCGGCATTCAGTATTCGAACCAATGTTAATCGTTGTGTTGTGTTGACTAACTCGTTACAGTGTTTAATCATGATACTCGATCATTGTTAACACAATTTCCTAACTTGTTTGACGTATTTTATATTTCATGCAAGTTCACATTCAACACAATTAAAATTTCATTAACAAAAATTCATCTTATTTTAATAATTAAATAATTATTAAATATATTTTACAGATTGCAACAAGTTTAAAATCGAAAACAATTTCATTCGTTCATGAAAGTTGAATAAAATTATTCTTAATACTACTATTTACTATTACCAATTAAAATATTAATCATTTATATTTGTATTATTATTTTGTTTTATTTAATTCAAGTTAATTGACCCACAAATATTGTTTTCTTCTTTTACTCTTACCTACACTTTACTATTAAATTTTTAATTACAATACCTTAACAATCATTAAGAAATACGTCTATGTTTTTATTATTATTATTCTTTTTCATTGATGAAAGGGAAAGAAAAGAAGGAAAGAATCATACACTCACGTTTTACTTTCAATCTTTCCTTTTTACTTTTCAAATGTCAGAGTTTTATATCCCTGGCACGTTAGAAGGGTTATTTTGATGAAAAAAACCACCGACTTTTTCTTTCTCTCTCTCTCTTCTTTATTTTTCTTTTTTTCTTTTACTCGATCACCCTTCCACGTGAGTGAGAAAATAGGTGCTGGCAGAACGAATATCCGGATTAAGATGGCTAACGGGGATTTCACGATTTCAAGATTTTTTTTCTTAACCGAGTAGAAGAATAAGATGTGAAACGGAAAGGGAAAATGAAGGGGGGGTTGCAAAAGAAGAGAAAGAAGAGAGATGGGGAAAGAGAGAGAGAGAAAGAGAGAGTGAAAGAAATTTGAACAAAGTGGACGTCGTAGATCGTCAACGTGAGAAAGGAGAAAGAGAAAGATAGAAAGCAATCGAGAAGAACGAATTGACAAATTCCGTATCGATCTTGGACCTCGTCCAAAAGGACCCGATTTTTATCGAACTTATCCAATGAGTTAAGAGGATATAGGACAATCAATGGTTGTGAACCTATTTCCGTAACCACAACTCCTCTATTTTCTCTCTCTTTCTTTTACAAATAATTTCAGATTGTTGTGTTCAGATTGTTCAATCAATCCCTAACAACAAATCATTCCATTTAACCGTATTTACAATTATTTTCAACACACCAATACGAATTAAAATTGACCAACATAAGATTCGTGAAACATCGTCTTGCAGTTTAAAAGAATTGCATCAAGAATCGTATAGTTTTGAATCAGTAATTTGCCTTTCTTCTCCCTCGTGTTTCTTCATAGTCCCTTGTAGAATCTATTAATAATAAGGGGGCCTTACTAATTTCGGTGAAAGCCAAGTGCATCCAACTATTATCTAGGAAACGCAACTCGCGTATTTCAGCAAGTGCACGCTCAAGCGGAACCAACGACCGAGAAGCAAAATACGTCAAGCCCTGTGCTGCACGTCGTCGGAGTGCATCTGACAGAAAACCTATAGACGGGTTGGTACGGCCATTAATGAAATGACAAATGCGTTCACGTCGTCGTCGTCGTTGTCGTCGTCGTCGTCGTCGTCGTCGTCGTTGTAGTCGTCGAGGACAAAATCTCCAAGCATCAGAGAGAGAGTCTTTCCTGCGGAAAATAAAATATTTAACATCGTGATTTACGAGGACTCTTCTTTTATTTTCCCCCTTTCTGTTTCCTTTATTTCACAAATTTTTCTTTTAACAATCGACCGACCCTTCGATAAGAACTTCCAACGATTTTTCTATTTTTCCTTGGCACACTATTATTGTTGAATGGAAGATTAGTTGTGTCTAAGTGTGTGTAGATTTATGTGTGTATCTATGAGATCAGTCGATCAAAGATTAAACGAGAATATGAAAGATATGTATGCGTATAAGTGAATATGTGTGTGTGTGTGTAGAAGATAAGTCTATCGACTATCGAACGAGAATATGATTTGCTTCTTACGAGATATGTTTATTTATGAATGGAAGAGAATGAGCTGCAATATTGGAAGTGAGAATGAGATTAAAAGTACGACGTGAGTGAGATAAATAACGTTTTAGGACAAAGATCGATTAGAATTTTTGTATGCGTGTGCACGTATATGATTGAGGATGAGAAAAATGACAAGAAAAATAGGAATAGAAAGAATAACATATCTCACACTTGTTTAAAATATTTCATTATTATTTTAATAATTATTTGTGTGTCCTATTCAATAAGTTGAATTAATTAAACTATTTTATATCTTTTATTGAATACTAAATTCTAACAATTTCAATTGTTTGTTCTTTTTTTTTTTTAAATTATTGTTTACAGGAGAACTACCAGCTGCAGTGCACGATGGAAATGGAGTATCACGTGCTGTTCTCAATCTCTGGCTGATTCATTTGACAGTGAGCTACGTTTTCTTCAGATGACAATACTAAGGTACTTATTTATCAACAACAACAACAACAACACCACTCAATAACATGTGAACGAAATAAAAAAACAAAACGAGATTGAAATCTAAACTTTCTTATCCCTTCTCAAAAGAATTATTTAAAAAAACAAAATTCAAATAATACAAAATGAACATAACACATATGAATGTATGATTTAAAAATATAAAAAAAGATTAGCACACTTAGAAATGTTAAAAGGGGTCATATCATTCCATGTGACAGCTGATTCTTTAAACACTTTTTAAGTAATTTGTTTTTCATATACAACTTGTCATTCTAAGAGCTGTAACTTTCAAACAACTTGGAATATTTGGAAAATTATTTGACCAGCATATTAAGGAATCAATTAATGCAAAATAAAAAATACAATTATTTCAATCCATCACATAAGGTGGTCTCTCTTTTAATTGAATTATCTATTTTCTTGATAATATGCATTTAAATGATTGAATGGGTGAAAACTGAAGAAATAGGAGTGTTTAAAAGAGATAACCAGATTTAATCGAATGTTAATTCACTCATCTCACTTATCACTCTCTCTCTCTCTCTCTCTTTCTCTCTCTCTCTCTTGAAGATACACATATAAATGATAAAATGAGCAAATGCAACAGGGTGAGAGGGATAGCAAGTTCGATCGAAACGTTAATTCCTTGGAAGGACAAACAAGCTTTCAATTATCTCGCTTGGACTACGTTACTCTTGAGTAAGAAAGATCCTCACAGATGGTTAAGCGTCACGCTCGGTAATCCATCGTCCTTTCTATCGAAATTCACCAACGAGTGAGTTACTAGCTGTTCGCATCACGAATCGAAACCATTCCCCCTAGCAAAAATCTAAAAAAAAAAAAGATTCTATTACTTTTGATCAATTGAATAGAAAAAATAAGAATTGTAAAAGAACCAAAAATTCTCACGAAAAAAGCTTCTTCTCTTTTTTATCCTTTTTATCCTTTCGGTCATAGATATTCATCGATTCTAACAAAACGAGAAGAGGATAGGAAAGGGGATAGAATTAAATTATTCGTGTAATTTTAATGGATAATTTATTCTCTCTCTCTCTTTTTTATTTTTATAGTTTTTGTTTCTTTTTTTTAAAACCAAGAACATAAAACGAATTTTCTTTCTACAAAAGTAGTTTTACTTATACTAATTTATTTTTTTTGTATTCACGTAAAAGATAAACCTATTAAATCTACTTTAAGTTTATAAATATTCCTTGAATTTAATGTAAGAATAATCGAATAAAGTCATTTTCACGTGTTATTAATTATTAACAGTATAAATTAGTTCGGTCCTTGTGTCATAACACACTTACAAAAAATGTACCGAATTAATTTATACTTTCAATAATTAATAATAATTAAATATAGTTCACGTAACCGACTATCTATGATTGAACATTTTAAAAATGTAAAGTTAACACAACTTTCAAATAAATGAGTCATTTTTTTAATCGAAAATCGTCAAATATTTTAGAAAGTTGAAATAATCTCCTTCTCTCTCTGTTTTTGAAACGAAAAAAATGTGCTTACGTAAAAAGAACATTAACTCCTTTTTTTTAAACCACGAATACTTGTTCTTATTACTTCTTAGGTTACTAGTTTTTTTCCTTCCACTTTTTTATCTCGTAAGATATTTAATCCGAGTTTAGAATGAGTTTCCTAGACGCCAACCACAGGAAAAATGCCATCGACTTTCGTGAAAAGTTACGATAGGGTAGAAGAGTGTGAGGTGTGGGGAGAAGGAAGAGGTGGGTGGGTGGTAGAGAAGAAATTTTCTGAATTAACGAGAAAGAGATCTTACTTGTCTTACTTGTCTCAAAGATTTTTGTACTTGACTGAACCAATCGAATAACGAATTAAAACTCAGAAACTAGATTTATTTCTCTTCTTTCATTTTATTTTATTTTATTTTATTTTATTCCATCTTCATTTTCTAATTTTTATTCTTCATTTCTTATCGATAATATCGAAAGAATAATCATATTAAAGTATTTCATTTCAATATTAACGACACAATTTTGTAGTCTTCTTAATTCTCTACTTTCTTCTACTTTCTTCTATCACTTAATTTATTTTTTTTACTTGGTCCTATAACTTAATAACAAAGTTTCTTATCTAATTAAAATTTCGTTTAGTTTAAGATCTCCATTTATTAAAATTTGATAGACCCCCTTTCCCCTTTTTTTTTGGGTGTTATACTCCAACAACTTTTTTACCTACACCTCACTTTTCTCTTCCTACAAAACTCGAATATAATCTGCCTATTTTTTAATATTTTTTTTCTTCACTACCTTTTAGATTCTTCTTTTTTTGTTTGTTCCACAAATAAATTCGTATCGTAATGATATAAAAAATAATCATTAATCTGATAAAACCATTAACAACGTTTTACTTTCTTTTCCTACATACAGCTTGCAATAAAATAAAATACAAGTTTGTAAAACGTTCTACGATTTTTCCTCTATACGTAAACTCTGATATTTCTTTGTATTAATAATTTATATAAAAAAGAAAAAACGATTTTAATTAATTACAATATTTATTTTCCATATCAATGCATAGTTTCAAATTAAAAACGTTCTGGTCCTTTTTTCTTCTCTTCTTCTTCTTTTATTTCTCTCTACCATATTCTTCATAAAAATTATTTCTCTTAATACTTACAATTTTATATATCCCCTACTCTCTCAAAAAAAAAACCGAATCTACGAGTTGGAGTTTAATTAATTAAAACAACAAAAAATATAATTAATTACGTTAACAACAAATACGATTATTCCATGCAACAACAATAACAACGTCGATGGTATTCGCGAGATGAATAAAACTAAAAGAAAATATCAAATAAAACTAAATAACGAATCTTTCAACGAAATATTACCATTTTTATATTTACTATGAATAAATAAACAGCAGATTAAAATCTACAAAAGAGGGTAGTCTGAGTTGAGATGGATTGAAGTTGGATAGAAATGGATGATATTATCCAACGAATCCCTTGTATAAAAATTCTAACAAATAAAATATCAAATCACTAACACCCTTGTGTGTATACACGTACAGACACTACCTTCCTCTCTTACCTACCCTAAACTAAACTGGACCATACGTAAAATGTTACTAGGTGTATGTGTGTATACTCTAGAAACGAATCGTAAACATACAAATTCACAAAAAAGGATAACATCGAGTTAGAGTTTAAAAAACAGTAGACAAAACGAAATAAAAATATAAATAAAAATAGAAAAAGTGAGTGAGAGAAAACGTATTTCGAGTTAGGTGAAATACAGTATTTGTTTTGATAAACAATAACTTATAAATTGAAGGTTATTATTAACAATACTAAATACTAAATCGATTAGATTATGTTTGTTATATAATATCATGTATCGACCTTTTAAATGATAATATTTGAGATAATATTTGATGATAATAAAGATGATAATATTTGAAATTCAAACGACGTGTATTCGTACGTTTAATCGACGATAAACCTTCCTTGAAGTGTTAGCATAATTCAATAAAGGTAAAAAAAAGATTTCATTTTGAAAAGGAAACACGTTTCTCATCATCTTCTCTTCCTGTTTCTCTTCCTGGTTCTATTTCTCTCTTTCTATCTTTCTCTCTGTCTCTTTTGTGATTGTAACGACACGAAAGCTGAAATAACAGTACTCGCGGAAACTATAGTTTATACGTTATTGTCGAACTAGACCAGCATAACAACGGTCTAACCACTGGTATCAGCTCTCAGCTTTCATTATCGGCCAACATAGATCATACCTTGTGTGTAGGCAACTGCATGACGTCACATATCCGTTCATACTTCATCGCTGGAGAATGTAACACCCCACCGAGAATACTTGTATGTAATTTCTATTTTTAAAAATATATATTACTATTTTTGTATTCAATTTTTTACTTTTTATTCATAAGAAAATTATAAAATAGAATATTTTTGACACTTTGACCGGTACGTCATGGTCATTTCTAACTGACCATACATTTGAATTACTTTAATTGTAAAAAGTTGAATGAAAATTTACTGTTAACGTATTTAAAATATTATAGTTCATTAGAGAGACTGTATAACAGAGAGTTTAAATAAACAGAGGAAATTTCTAGTCTGAAGGAAATGAAGAAATAATTTTCTTTCGAACATTTTAGAGAAGTTTCTTGTCAATGATTTGATTGATTTTTAAGTTACACGTGTTTAGAAGTATTAATTGTAAAAGATAAAGTAAAAGTAGAGGTGAAGTAGGAAAGAGTGAGAAAGAGAAGTGAATTGTATTAAATAATTTCTATAAATAATTTTTAAAGAATATTTCTAAACAAGTCTTTTTTCAAGTGATTTGATTTGTTTTCAACTTACACGTGTTTAGAATCACCAATTATAAGAAATAATTTCTTATTTTATTTAAATTGTAAACAAGTTTCGTTTCATATTCATTCGATTGATTTTTAATTGACACATTTTTTAGAACCACCAATCAATTGCAGATAACAGAGGCTTTAGAAAAATAGGAAAACAATTTCGTGTTATAATAAATCTATCTAAAAGTATATAATCTTAATAAGTAATCGTTTAATCTTTGATAACAACACATCTTCATCGTTGTTGTTATTGTTTATAAATGTTCAATTTACGAAACAACGGTTAACGATTAATCCCAATGAATAATTCGAACCAAAAGTAGAAACATGAATCATTAATAGATCTAAAATTAATTAGTAAAATAATTCATTCGATTCCTTTTTGTGGTCTTTTAATGGAGTATTCACATATTAAATACATGCATACGTACAATCGTATATGCACATATGTGCATACTTGTAAACGTAATTAGATCTCCTTTTGTGTTATTACTATGGTGTTTCAATTAACCGTGTTAAATCGCAAAACCACACGAACGCAAGTATATACCACCCATAATGGTGTGCTGAATTTACGTCAACTTGTATATGTGTGTATGTGTGAATGTATGTGTGTGTGAATGTATGTGAAGTTCAGGATACGCCTGGGTTACATGGTTCATTAATTAAAGTAATTTTCTACGTTCGGTAACCTTTAACAAAGTCCAATAGAAAGTAACAACTTCATTTTAATATCAATGATATTAGATAACTATACTGTGCAAAGATATTCAATAAAAGTATATCAATTAAGTATACATGCAATTATACTAATGTATTCTTCTTAACAAACGTTAACAAACATTGCAGATGTGTGGTCATCGTAAAATTTGGACATTCTTTAATTAAAGACTACATATTATTAATTAACAAAATTAACTATACTTGTTTTTGGATTTTATTTTACTACATCTAATCGTAAAAGTATTCCTGTGTTATAAATTATATTATTTAATTATTTAAATTTATTCGATCTTAACCAAAAAATAAACAAAATTAAATTAAATTAAAATCTAGTATTAATAATTATTTGATATATGACAAATAAAGTTTCTAACGTTAGATTTGATTGTTTAAGTTGTTTAAATTGAAAGCTTCGAGAATCTGTTCAAAATTTCAATCGAAAATCTCTAACAGAATACACGTTCGAACGTACGAGTTTAAATGAAAAGCTTTTCGAAGTTGTTACTTTGTATTTTTTCTTTTTTTTTTTTGTTTTGTTATTTTATTGTTCTTTTATTTATTTTTCTGTTGCATGGAAAGCTTCAATGGAGTAATATCGACGAACGATGAAAAACTTTTTTATTATTTCTATTTTTTTGTTGTATTATCAATCACGATTAGATGATTAAAAACTTCCTATTGGTCATAGTGTTACTTACGTTTAATAACAATAACAACAACAACAATAATGGTGTTTTAATTGCTACACAATCAAGATTAATTTATCGAGATATTAAAAACGTCGTATACAATCTGATTTTCTCTTGAAAACCATTTCTCTCTCTCTCTCTCTCTCTCTCTCTCGTTTTAGCAAACGAAACAGGAGCATTCAAGGATATTACGTTTCATTATGCAGTTGAACGATCGCATGACGTTCGTGAAAGCTTGATAACGAAGTACTTTATTGGCTACGATGAAAGAAAGGAAAGAATGAAAACTGAAATGGTAGAGAAATAAGCAGAAATTTGTTGAAACAAAAAGAGCAAAGAACGAATGAACAAATTGCTGAGAAAACCAATGGATTTTATCGAAATTGGATAAATTAATCAAAACTAGAATAAGATGAAAATTATTGAAAGGAAAAAACGTATAAAAAAATTAATAAGTTGGAAGGATAAAAAAAAAGAATTATGAGAAGATTATTTTGTGAATACCTAACACAACACACATATACATACATACACACATAAATAATATACACAGAAAGAGAGAGACATATTTTTCATTGTATGAAAATATTCTCGCATTTTTTCCAGGATATAAAAAAGACATTTTATTACCGCACGGTGAACTGAGTCAGAGAGTACAGGACGCATTTTTATTATTAAATTAATGCAACTGCGCGTTTTGTAATTAGAATATTTTTTTGTCAGCTGACGAAAAAGGAGAAAAAAAATTAAAATAAAAATAAAAATAAAAAGAGTAAGAGATAGGAGGTAGAGAAATGTCATTAGTTTTAGTAGAAACACAAAGTGGACAAAAAGAAAACACTCAATTAGCAGGAAATAAGCTATAAAGTTAGACAAATCTTTGTTTCAAGTATAGAGTGGGTCAACCTAACTTCTGTATTTTCTATATTTTCTAAAATATTACTTGTGCATGAGAAAAATTTAAATACACTAAAGTTACACGGTTTAAAATGAGATATATTATACTCTACACTTATTTATTTAATTATTTATCTATAATAAAATAAATAATAATAAAGTTAATAAATAATTAATTAATTAATTAAATATTAAGGTTGTCCCATAAGTTTCTTCCTTATTTTTCAGTATAAAATATTTTTGTGTGGGTTGTTTCATTACTACTATTTTTCTCATAATATTTTGGCATTCAATATTAGTAAAATAATATAAAATATAAAATATAAAATATTAAGTATAAAATGTTAATTAAGAAAAAAAAGGAAAAAACTTATGGGACAACCTAATATATTATACAATAGTATATTATATTTAATAATTAATTAATTAAAATAAAATTACCAATAAAATAAAATCAAAAGAAGGTAAAAATGTTCGTGCTTATAATAATTATCGATAATACCGTAAGAGTTTGCTTAGATAATACAATCAGATTAGATTTTAATCATGGTTATTAGATACTCCTGTCGATGGAAAGAAGAAAAATCATAACAAGAAGAAGAAAATAAAAAAGAAGAAGAGAATACGTTAGAGTAATAGCCAGCAGCATACCTACACTAACAACCACCTCCACCACCACCATCACCACCACCATCACCACCACCTTACCATCCCCCTTCAACCAATACAACTACCACTACCACTACCAACTCTTGGTTAACGTAAACAGCTTAACTCTGTCTCGTGATTCATCGACTTAATCCAATTACCCGACAGCCTTTGGCTTATCTCTCAAGAAGCAGCCCCCAGTGCAACCCCACCACCACCTCCTCCACCCTCAACTTCCCTGTCTTCGTGTCTTTCCTACAAATTCATAAATTTTTCTCCTTCGAGACTCACCCAATTTCTTTTCTTTTCTTTTCTTTTTCCCATTTTTTTTTTCTTTACCAAACAACACAGGGGAGGATAAAGATAAAAGATAGATGATGATCGATAAAGTATAGCTATTTATAGATTGATCTTGTTTCGATGGAGATAGAAATTGGAATAACCAAAAATAGATTTTAAAAGAGAGAGAGAGAGAGAGAGTGAAAGGAGAAGGGATAGTAAAATGAGAGGTGTAAGGATACACCAATTAACAGGGAACAGAGGATTCATTATCCTACTTAAGAAAAGTGTCTGAGGAAAGGATTCATGTTGAAATTCTCAAAAGTGATTTCTTAACTCTTTTGCCCTAATTTTATCAAATCAATTTCTTGTGTTGTTTATTGTAACACTCATCATTACAACCACAATTACCAACTTTGTACTATCATCTTCAACGAGATCTCATACGTTTGTTAAAAAAATGCATGTATGTTAATTGTAATAGTCCTGTGTTAAAAATAATTCGAAGTTTGTATTATTTTTTTTACGATTGATATGTCAATTTTTGTTTCGTTTTGTTTTTTTTTGGTCAAAAACAACGTTGGGAAACATTTTTGGCAAATTATTCTTCTTGTAAAGTATTTAAATATTTTGTTAACTCAAAGAAGTATTTATTGATCATTTATATTTTTTTTTTTTAGAGAGAACGATAAACGAATAAGATTTTCCAATCCTTGCATTTGAAAATTTTTCATCCATGTATATTATTTTTATATTTTTATGGGAGTATGTACTTTAATATTAATTAAAATTCTCACATCTGTTTTACAAAATAGCTACGTTTCGTGAATTCAAAGGACCAATGTCTCGCTCGAATGCATAATGGTTGAAACATTTCACTTCAAATATAAATATAATAATATTAAATTTCGGTCTTCCTCTTTCTTTTTTCTTTTTTTTTTTTACATACATACATAGATATATTTTTTTTTCTCTCCGATACTCTCTCATTGTTGTCAAATCAAACACACAACAAATATTGGCCGAATAAATATCACGCTCGTTTTATTTTCTCTTTTTCAATCAATCCCTCTCTCTTTCTCTTTCTCTTTCGGTTCCTCTTTTTCACTCACTCACAGACACACACACACTAAATATACGAGATATATATATCTGTTCCTTTACTATTTAACGAACCGTGTAAAATTTTCAAAAGAGAAAAAGAACGTACCTAAACGAAACGATCATAACGGCATACCTACCATTCATCCATTCATCCATTCATGCATCCATGCATCCATGCATCCATGCATTCATGCATACATGTACGTATGAATGTATACTATCTCCTCTAACTTAAATCCTCTTCATTATTCATACATTTAAAACGTGTATAACCATTCGGGATGGTCTCTACTCAATGAAAATTCGGATTGGACAAATGAAAGGAAATTTGTGAACCGTGCTATTATTTCCCATGATCGATCTGATCGGTCTCCGTTTATTCTTACTCCACCACCACCACCACCACCACCACTACCAATTTCCCATCATCTCCCTCCACCCCTCCACCTTCAACTTTTCTTTTTTTCTCTCATCATTCTTCTTCAACGATTCAAAGCTTGATATGATGAAGATAGGAGATTGAATGGTACGTGTAAGTACTCTTCCGGATTCCACTTTCTACGTTCTCGCATAAATTATCACGTAAATGAAATTTTACCGAGACAGATGACAAAAAAATAATAAGATCTTATCGTACCCCCTTTACTGATCTCTCTCACTCTCTCTTTATTTCTCTCTTGATTCATCTATTATTTGATTCATTGTTAAATTAAATAACAACAAAGTTCAATGAATCACCTTTTCACACTATTCACACTTTTCTAACACTTTGACTGTCACGTTGATTATTTATGATTGGATATGATTTATTCTGTGATGACATAGTGGTCATTGACTTCAACTACTTCAATTGTAAAAAGTTGAATGAAAATTTACAGTTGGCTCATTTAAATTATTACCAGTAATTAGAGTATACTTTGAAGTAAAATATGCATCATTGAACAATAAATAATTTTTATTTGTAATACCGAAAATAAAAGATATCTTGCATTATAAAATACTATTGTGGTGTCTTGAACGAAACATGTGATTTCGGTGTGACTATCAAAGTGTTTATTTCTGTTTGTAGAAAAATTCGTTAACATTTTAATACAAAAAGAAGAAAAAACAATTTGACGCAACGAGAGAAGAAAATATTTCACAGATGGTGACGGTGGTGTTGGTGTTGGTAAAAACCGAGCGAAATTTTTATTTACACGATTAAATTCGACGTTTTTCTGCGGATGACATATTCGAGATAATAAAAACGAAATATACTTTTTTTTGGGGAAAAATTATTTTGAAATAAACGAAAAAGGATAAAAATAGAAGAAGGGAGGGGAAAGACAAAAAAAAAAGTGAAACGAGGTATGATATTATGCAAGGAATATCAAAATAACGTGAATGATATCGATTAAATTCTTTTCCTTTGTGTACACGTTGTAAAAAATTTACTATTTTTGTATTTTGTTTTGTTTAATTACAGAAAAGATAAAAGAAGTGAAAAAAAATTCATACAGTGAACCTAAATGTACTGGGGAAAAGCAACAACAATAACAAAACAATAACAACAAGAAAATATGTGTTTCATACGTGAAACTGACCAAGTGGAATTTGATTTAAACAATTAAATTCTACCATGTTCGGTGCAGATGACATATTATTTGAAATGATAAAAATGAAATTTCTATTTGGAAAATCATTTTGATAAAGATTTGACGTATAGGTTTTTTATATACACACACTCTAACACATAGAAATAAAGAAAGAAACAGAGAGAAGAGAGAAAAATAGACACACACACACACACACAAAGATATAACATGTTTCAAAAAATGATTGAAACTAAACAAAACGACGAATAAAATCGAAAACTAGGATAAAATTCGTACGAGGGAAAATAAAATCAAATAATATCGTAGTAGTGTTTCTTTGTTTCCTAAGTTTCAAAAAAAAAATGTTAATAATCGATGTGTACATAATAATAATTATTATAACCCTATATTTAATATGCATCAAAGAATATAATCATCTAGCAGTATTCTTACATTATTTAATACTTGTCACAAAATTTTCATTGCTTTCGAAATTTTCTTGTAAAAAGAAAATACTTTAAATCGATAGAAACGAAACCGTACGTCAGGGTTTACTAAATAAACGAAGGAATTAAATTCGTACTTGTGAAAAAATACAATTAAATAATATTTCATTAAGTGTGTATCTTAGTTTCTGAAGTTTCAAACAAAATGTTATTAATAATCCATGTATGTATAATTACACTTAGTATATACCTATTTTTATTATACACGAAACAATATATATATCTTGCCGCATTCTTACATTATTTAACATTTATCACTCTAATTTTATTAGTGTCGTATTTTTCTCGTTATAAATGTAAATAGAAGATACAGGAGTATTCGTACGAGAGAAAATCAAATCAAATAATATCCTAGTAGTGTATTACTTTGTTTCCTAAGTTTAGCAAAATGTTATTAATCGTGGTGTGTGAAAACAGAAACGTGTGTCAGGGTTTTAAAAATAAACGAGGACATAATTCGTAAGAGAATAAATAAAATCAAATAATATCTTAGTAGTGTATTACTTTGTTTCCTAAGTTTAACAAAATGTTATTAATTGTGTTGTGTGTAATTGTAATAACTATAATCCTATATTTAATAGGCATGCAAGGCTATAAACTAATTGATCAATATTTATACTATTTACTTTATTTCTCTCAATTGTACTTCCTTTTAAAACTCATTTGTAATCGTGGAAAATAGGAGATCGATAAAAACTAAACCGTGTGTCAGGGTTTATAAACTAAATGAGAACGAAATTCGTAAAAGAATAAATTAAATCAAATAATATCCTAGTATGATACTTTGTTTTCTAAGTTTAACAAAATCTTATTAATTGTGTTGTGTGTAATTGTAATCACTATAATTCTATATTTAATATGCATGAAAGACTATGAACTTTTTCAACTATTCTTATATGATTATATTTTATTTCTCTCAATTGTACTTTCTTTTTGGAATTTTTTCGTTATCATCAAAGATAGGAGACCGATTGAAACAAAATTTTAAAAATAAACGAGGACATAATTCGTAAGAGAATAAATAAAATCAAATAATATTTTAGTGTGTTACTTTGTTTTCTAAGTTTAACAAAATGTCATTAATCGTAGTGTGTTTAATCATAATTATTCTAATCCTATATTTAATATTCATAGAAGAATTAAAACATCTTATTTTATCAATTCGTTCTATTTTACTTCAATTTGATATGGTCCCGGAATCACCGAAAATAGAAGATCGATAAAATCTGATCAACCATGCGTTGTTCAATGGATTCATTAATTCCACAACGCAGTCGAGCGTTTGATGGAATCCTTTCCAGTTGGACACCACCAACGACGAAAAATATTTTTTTTTTTTTTTGCTAAAATTTTACCTGATTTAATAGGAACCTGACAAGAACAAAACTCAAACTAAAAAGAAGAAACGTGTATAAAAAAGAAAAAAACAATGTTTCATCGTTAGTCAAACACATATCGTCGAAACTAAAACTGTTCGTAATATTTTTTTATATTTTATCCTAAATAATAATAAATTATTTATCTTCTAACATTAATCTGAATAAGAAAAAATTTATAAAACAAACTAAAACTTTCTTCTTCGTGGAACAAATAACACAAAAACAATGATGCATTTATTTTAGATCAAAGATTTCAATAACAAAATCTAATATCTTTTTCTTTTAAATAAAAATTAAAACATTCATTTAACGTGTGAAAATCGTGAAATCTTTCACTAATATTTTATCCCATTTTATAAACAAAATTAAACAATACACGTAATGCATGCACGTGTGTATAACAAAACACAAGTGTTTGAGATAAAAAAAACAAAAAAATAGACCAAAAAAAAAAATAGAAAATGTCGTTTCGTAGCCATTAAACAAATAACTCTTCTGTACGAAATTTTAACGGACGAATTCCAGACCGGAAATACGCGTGGCATGGCATGGCATGGCATTGCATTGCTTTGCATGGGATGCCATAGCATGACACGATACCGGCAAAGTAGAAAAGCGCAAGCGCAATTTTTCTAACGAAATAAAATGTGGTGCATTTACTTTGACCGACACATTCATTCATCGGTATGTTTCACCTCTCTATTGTTTACCTAACAGTAGGGAAACTATGAAAGGATATCTCTCTCATTCTCTCTCATTCTCTCTTCTTCTTCATCTCTCTCTTTCTCTCTTTCTCTGTGTGTGTGTATGTGTCGTCAGAAAAACGCACTCTGAATGCTTGAAATTCGTGTCACCGTTAGTTAAGTAAAAAAAAAAAACTCCCTCAGCTATATTTATCTCAATGAAGGAACTAGTATCCCACCGTACGGGTTGAGTTTCACTTTACCGGATGCGTCAAAAAAAAAATTCCAACGAAAAAAGAAAACAGATAAAACATGGAGAAGAAAAAATAATATTTAATATCTCTTTTTTTATTTTTTGAGTCACTTCTTATTTTTTCTTTATGCTCTTCTTGTTGTTGTTGTTGTTTTCTTTTATATTTTATTTTTAATATAACGAGTAGTATAACAAGTGCACAATATGCACGAGAGGTAAAATGAATCCCCTTTACTATTAACTAAAATTATATCAACAATACACTACGTATGCATTTGTTAATTAATATTTTGTTTTATTATGTCATACAAATTATTAACCAATTAAACTTATTTTTATCATTAATTTTATTTACTTTTATTTTTTCATATTACCTTCAATTTATTATTATTTTTATTTCAATAGAAAGAATTTTGGTGTTTTATTCGAGTCACGTTTAAATTCTACAAATGGTCTGATAGACTAATTCTTTTCTAGTCACCTATACCTCCGTTGTTTCTCTCTCTCTCTCTTTTTTTTATATAGAATTAGAAAGGGTAAAATAAAAATAGGGGTTGTACGAAAAAGGTAGAAAGGAGGGTATGGAAAGAGTAGTTCAGCATCGACTCGCCTATTCGCGTCGCATTGCGCAAGCACACCAACGTTTTATCTTCGTTATTCAGTCCGGTGGCCAAGATAACATGATTTTCGATCTTTTTTCTATTTTTCTTTTTCCGTCCAACCCTCCCTTCTCCCCTTCTCGCCTACACAATCTCGCAATGTGTGCAATTTTACAGCCACGATGACTCGCGATAACGATGCGTTACGATTTTTGCGACAATGTGTTGCTGCTGCAGGGAAAACATTTCTTTGCGGTGCAAAAACACAAAAGCAACTAAAACGATTTTAGTTGGGAAGAGTATTTCAATGTCATCCGATTGAATATCCATTTTCTCGAATTGCAAAATCAAAATCATCATTTATTTATTTCTTTCTTTATTCCTAATGCTTTCAACATTTCTGTGTCCTATTTTTTACGCACTCACGATTGAACGTTTAATTTTATTTTATTTTACTTGACTGGGAATTTAAGTGAAATAGAAGTTTGAAAAGTTCTGTTTTGTAAATGATAATAATTATTATAATTGTGAAAAAAAAGAAGAAATGGGTTATAATGGGACAGGGTTGACCACTAAAGATAGGGTAACAAGGATTTTCTATTTTCGATAGGTAACACTGAACAGGATGAAATAATATCGATACTCGATGACACCCTAGCCACCACCATCCGCAACGTAGAGATCGTTGCATTTTGCAAACCGCACAATTTAAATATCTATTATATCGGATGGTGGGTTGGTTGGTTGGTTGGTCTCTGGACTTTCCTTGATCCCCCTCTCCCTTCATTCCCACCACCCCATCGTTCGATTCAACCCCCTTTCCCCCATACCTTTTGACTCTCACCGCACGAATAGCCATTTCCGTTTAGAGACGAGTTTGTTCACGGAAACTGCACACACCTATCCACCCATTCGCCTTCTCCCACAACCCCTCCACCCATTTTCTCCTTCCTTTTTTTTATTTCAACTCTATCATCGAGGGGTGCGAATTTATTTCATTTGTTCACCGAACAACCCCGTCTTTCCTGTACCCACTACGATTTCTTGATATTCAGTTGGTGGAAAAAAATGTTGCATGTTATCCCCCCATTAAATTGTGACCAAAAATTTAATATTTTATCGTGTTTCTAATCGAAATTTATAATCCATATTGATTGTAAAATATTTTCATTGAAAGATTACATTTATTATAAAATAAATACTAATTATTAAAATACATTAAAACTTTATGTTTTAAATAACAACATAATAAAAAAAAAATATAATTAAACAAAATAAAAATACTGATTGGTAAAAATAACTCGTAACACCGACTTGAACTAATATTTGAAATTCTACCACGTCAGCTGGACGAAAAATTTAATCACGAACTTGCACACAGGGAGAGAGAGAGTTGTTCGATATTTATAAACAAACAGACGAAACACAAATACGAATTTCCTTCTCCTCCCTCTCTCTTTCTCTCTCTCTCTCTCTTTCTCTACCCACCCCTACCCGTTAACGTGTGAATTTCGTTTGTTGCAGGTTGTTTCAACAACGTCGTCGTCGTTGTCGTCGTCGGTGCATCCCACAGTGCGACTATCTGGATTCAATTTTCTTTGGGGCGGGACATCGCAATGCGGTCTCGTAGAAATGAGACGATACACACGTGTATTACACACACACACACACACACACACACACACAAACATTCAATATATATATTGAGGGTAAATTCACTAACACAGATACAAATACACATATACACGTAGAGAATGAAACGTAGTAGGAGGACTTCGAAGCTTACGGTTGTGCCAGTGGTATCACGATCATCGTACAATTCGATTGGGATCAAAGATCAAGACGGTGTCGCCTGCAGGATTGAATCGTCCTGGAAAAGGATAGAACGGAAATGTGCACGTTGATGGTCTTTTCTCGGTCGAATAAAAGACGTGTTTTACTTTGGCATACCAAAGAAATAGAAAAAGATACAAGACAAAATACAGGACTTTAAGAAAACTATCTACACACATACACGTATGAGAAATATTCTTAAAACGTGTGTGTTAATAAATAAAAAAAAAAAGAGAGAACGTATGTTCCTTTCTTTCTCATTCTTATTCTTCGTTTCATTCGAATAATTCACTTTTACGTAGGACGTTGTTAAAAATAAAGATTGATCTTAGAAATTGTCAAAAGATTTATCAAAATAAAGAGAGAAGGAGAGTGTGAAATGTTGGATAAAGTAAACATAAATTTTGAAAATACAAATTAGAGAGAGAGAGGAACCTTTTAATTATATTATTGCAAAATATTTTATAAAATTAAAAAGAAAAAATAGAGAGGGAGTGAGAGAGTGAGAGATGTGGAACAAAACAAAACAACAAAATGGTAATATAATAGGAAGGGAAAAGAGATGAGACCAATCCTATTTCGAATGTACCAGAAATAGATTTAACCTCCTTCCTGCTTTTACCCTTGCATTTTTATTCCTTGTCGAGGATCGGAAAATCAGTTATTCAAACCGTACCACAACGATCAAATATCCGAGATACATATTGAAAAATGCCATCTCTCTCTCTCTTTCTCTCTTTTTCTCGACCCCCTGTATCAACTTGAATATTTCGATGAGCTCTATTATTATTATTATTATTATTGTTATTGTTATTACTACTACCAATACTACCAACTATTACTATTACTAGTATCAGCAACTCCTATCAAATCGAAACTTACGATTTTCTACGTCGTTGAATCTTCCATATTACTCTTTCTCTCTTTCTCTCTCTCTCTACTTCGTTTTTTCAAATGAAAATCTTTTTATATTTTTTTTTGGGGGAGATGGAATAATGGATAAATACAAACAACCAAACAAACAAGAAGAAAAATAAAAACATAGATGAAAAGGAAAAATATGTGATGTGCGAAAACGTATCAATAATCATCGAGTATGTTCACTTGTGTGTTAAAAAGGGGTGGGAAACAAAGTGAAAATAAAATAAAAATTAAATTAAAAACTTTTATCTATAATAAATAAATAAATAAATAATGATAGGGGTATTATATAGGTCATATAATAAACATGCATAAACTTTACAGGATTAATCGTACGACAGACGGACTGACAGACACGAACGAAGAAAATGAAAACATAAAAAAGAATAGAAAAATGACTAACAGACTCCTACGACAGACGATAATATCGATTGGTATAAGATGTTATATTTTTATATGTACATAATATGGCGTTCCTTCTTGTTATCCTATTAAATATTAATAATATTTCATGAAGAAAAAGAATAAAACGAAGAAGAAGAAAAAAGGAGAAAATGAGAAAAAAAGAAAACGAAACGATATATTAACGAACTCGACGAAAGGCGGTAGATAGTGATTCTAGTAATAATAATCGAATCGATATTGAGATTATATGTAAAGTATAACAAAAAAATATATATAAGAAGTGTGATCAAAAAGTAAAGTAACTTGTTTGAATTTTGTGGGATACCTAAAGTCGATTTTTGTTTTAAAATTAAGTTTCGGTACAAACTGCACTTACATGCATCTCATTCCTAAAATATTCGTTAAAATTAATTGCCAGGAATCAAACATGATGCTGATATCATCGACAACTTCTTTAATGGTGATTCGACGATTTCTTGACAATATTTTCTTCATTTCTTCAATGTTTACATCAGTTTTTGACATTCTAGGGACATCCAAAGCAAGGTTCGTCATTAACATCTTCTCGGTCTTCTTGAAAGTGCTTGTACTACTTATAAACATTTTTTTTACTCAGAGTACACTCATCGTATACCACTGTCAACTTTTCAAGTATTTTCGACCATTTAATTCTATTTTATAGACAAAATTTCATACATATTCTTTGATCTATTTTTTTACAACAGAAAATTGACGATTATGCAAAACACTTCTAATCTTTATGTTTCTCACAAACAAACTAAAAATACTATATGGCTGAAACTGTGAACATATGTTCAAGATGAGTGTACTAAAATAAGAAAAATAAGAAAACGAAAATAGATTCTAGGTATCCCACGAAATTCAAGCATGTCATCTTACTTTTTGATCACATTTCGTATATTATGACACTTTCACGTTTTCATTATATTATTAATTATATATTCTCGAAAGAAAGATTTTGTCTATGTAAAGAAACAAAAAAAAAACATTCATGAATATGTGAGAAAATGTAAAATATACGATTATGATCCCAGGTATGAGGATAACGAAACGAGCAAACGTCGATAGCACTGATAATAGAATATGCTATCGTTCGTACACTATCATAAGTGTATGTATGTGTATATATATGTATGTCTGTATATAGACCTACATATACTCTCCTACTAAAGCAAGATCCTTCTTCGTCAAAAGCATTTCTAGATCCTGGAATAATTTAAATACGACCGACTTTACCTACCGTGTCCCCCTTTTCACAACTAACCTAACCGCAAGTTTCCTAACTTGATAATTCATTTAAATCCGGACAATCAGGGAACCACTCGATTGACGTATTTCCAGACGAAAATGTATTTTCAATGAACTATCATATTGTCAGATTTAACTAATCCTTCTAATACAATAATAAACGTATATTTATTTTCCTAAGTTCGTTTACGTTTGTAAATACTTTTTTAACATCTTTTAGAACAATTATTCTAAATTTCTATGATATTTGTTATTTTAGTTAACAACTTTATCATGTTCGTAGATTTTTGTAAATTCTATTAAATTTAAATATCAAAAATCATATGCAAACGAAAAATGAAAACTCTCTCACGTGCAACTGATCAACCCCAGATTAGAAACAATGTTGATAATATTTAATTTATTGAAACTTGTAAAGAAAGGAGGTTTGATTTAACTTGTGTTTTCATTGTTAGATTAGAATTAGATATATTCGAGAATACTGATCGAATGTATCGATTAATCCATACAACCTAGAATCCTACTTGGAAAGGGCTGATCCTCCTTATCAGCACATTGTCTCTTCATCTCCTCTTATGTCATCCTTATCAACTGTCCTTCTCGTTTACCACCTCTTATCTACAGAAACCTACCAATCGTGTTAAATTGTTCCTCTATCTTGTATCTATTATCTCGATATTGGTATTTTCTTTTCTAACTTTATCCATCATCATCTTGTTGAATAAAACAATTATATATCATCTCTCTTTTTTTAAGATTATTTTCTACATAAAAAACAATTTATAATATCAACAATACGATTATATCAGCTGTTTTCTTTGAAAGTAACCCAAGTTCATTTAGATTTAAATTTTGATATTTAAGGATTTGTGTTTGAATGCAATTAAAAATTGAGTCATACTACTTAAGTGCATCTAAAAGAATTTAATTCATAGTTTAATTTATATTATTTAATTTATAATATCCCTGAGAATGATTAAGAAATATTTAAGCAAGGTACATAAGCATTCGAGACGAGAAATAAAACAAAAAATCAATTTTCCTTGTCAAACAAAATCACAAAGACTAATTCTTCGCATAGGTTTTTTTTTCGTACATCGTTTTTTGTCGAATCTCTTTTTCTTTCTTCCTCTCAACGATACCCTCCACCCCTAGTCGCATTCCTTTTTCAAGATAGTAAAGAAGGAAGGAAAGAGATGGGAGAATGGAAAAGAAAAGCTATAAAGAATAGCACGAGAGGTGTTTTTTACTTCACGAATGTCGATAATTTCACGTAGAAAACAACCTTCTACGATTTCTTGGTAGTAATTGGAAAAATTTTTCATTTATAGAACCGTCTAGGCTCTCTCTTTCTCTCTCTCTCTCTCTCTCTTACTCTTATTTTCAGTGTACTATGCCTCCCCTTATTGCTATAGAAAAGCAGAGGAATGCTGGTAATTATCGTTGCACTTCTTGTTTGTTAAAAAAAAAAAATGGAAAGAAAAATAGAAAGAGTGAGAGAGAGAAAGAGAGAGAGGAACTTAAGAACAAGTACAACGAAATAATGGAGAATCTAGAAAAAGAAAAATTTAGAAAAAAAAAAAGAAAGATAGGAAAGAAGAGAAGGAAGAAAAAGTAGAAAAAAAAATCCATTTGAATAACGAAAAAGGAAAAAAATGGGGAAAATGGAAAGAGAGAGTATAAATAATATTCTCTCTCTCTCTATCTCTATTTTTATCTCTCTCATTCTCTCTCACACACACACAGACACACACACACGTACATACAACGAGTATACATGTGTATTACGTCATACGTTAACATACTCTCTCATATCTTTGTAATAAATATTCTAACATTTTTATTCTCATGGGACAGGTTGTCATTTCTCTACGAAACAGGTTAAAAAAAGAAGAAGAAGAAGAAGAAGAAGGAAAAAAGTAAAAAAAAGAAATTAGACGACGGATCATCAAATTTATCTAACTTAATTAAAATAGATAAAACAAACATACAATAACTGTGTGTATGTGTGTATGTGTGTGTATAAGCAGCATACGAATTTACACGTTTCGTATTTATTGAATTATTGAACGAGATTTGATATGTTATTCGATGAAAATAATTCCCCTCGTGAATTTACCAGAATTATAATACCAAGTTTACATATATAAAATATGTGTATGCGTGAATGTATATGGGTGTGAGCGTTAATTCTGTAGAAAAGTGAATTTTCAATAATTGGAAAATATTTTCCCACGTACGATAGACATCATTTAAAGATAGAATAATTTTTAGAAATTCTTTTATAATCGTTAAAATATATTACGACAATTGATACGACCAAATGAGGATTAATTTATTTCTATTTTTTTTTTGTTGAAATAAAATTAATTTAAAAAAAAATTGAAATATTATCTAATTTACAAATATCAACATTACCATCATTTCCTATACAATTTTAATTTGATTTCTTCATCGTGGGAAAATAAAACGTACATTACGTGTAATATGGATTCATCGAAAATTAGCTTTTCAATGAAATTTATTGAAGTATCGTTAACGCACATGAACCGAAACGAATTTGATAAGCTTGTAATCATTCCTCGTACCTGGGGCCAGTGTAAAAGAAACCGTATGTGAGTTAATTAATCGTAAGTTGTATAGTTGTATTTATATTATCAAATAAAATCATACACTCATACCATACATACATACACACACACACACAGGCACGATCAAACAAACACAATTAAACGAAACCAATGAAATCGTATTCCGAGATACATACTTTTAGGATTAAAACTTTATCTGCGTTTAAACGTAAAAATAAATTATGAAAAAGAAAAAAAGAAAAAAAAAAAAAGAAAAAATACCAAGAAAGAATGAAAACTTAATAATAATTATTATAATAATTATAATAATAATAAATAATATTAAGAATAAGAATAATAAATAACAATTAATAATTAATAATTAATAATAAAATAATAATAATAATAATAAACGAAAGGTCTCTAATGCATTTACACACGTCACACAATGTTGCATAATTAAAAAAATAAAATGAAAAACATTAACGAACGAGTAAAGAAATAATAACATTTCAAAGCTTGCAAGTCGTTAAAAAAATAATTTCAAATAAACAGGAACAACGTTCACATTAACAAACATTTCTTTCTCGAATAAAGAAAGAAAGAGAGAGAATAATGTAATATAAATTAACATACTCGTAAAAGAATCTCTTTTTCGATTAATAAACAGTTACACATGTAACCAAAGATTAACAGATTTCGAGTGTTGGACAATGATATTTATTCCAACGATTTTTGTGCTATAAACAAATGTGAAAGATAAAGAAGAAGAAGTAGAAAATGAAGAATTAACATCGAACGTCTGACTAATCACGTTTATACTAATTTCTTTAGTAATGTCAAATGGATAAGAAATTTCATTGTATATTTATCTTTGACTTTTAATAATTCATTACTTCTCTAATCTCTTCCATCCTTTATCCTTACAACAGTCCTTTCTTATTTATTTATTATTTTAGATATTATATTTAATATTATTTTAATGATTTATTTATTATTTTAAAGGTAAGGGTATCTATATTATTAAAATGATTAATCATAGTATATTTTTCATTTCAAACACATTTTGTAATACTCAAAACAACATAGGTTTCTTTCTTCCTTTTCAATATATTTGTAATTATTTGTATTATCATTTTAAATGGTTTATGCATGTAGGATGATGAATAAGTTTGACCTACTTTTTTGTTTTATTACAGAACCAATACCAATTGTAAAATACCCATCGTACGTTAACAGACCTTTATTTTACATCCATCTAGACAAATAATATCCATACGTGCTTTTAAATTAATTGTTTGTCCTCTGTTTATTTAATTTTCAGAGAATGTCGATGTACCAGAAAATCAAAAGAATATATTTTCCATTTGTCCCTTTTTTCTTTTATTTGGTATTTATTTCGATACGAAATACGAAGATGACAGTCATACTGTACGATTAAACGAGAAAAAACAATAATAAAAAGATGATTTAATGAGTATTTAATAAATAAAGGTAAGTGAATGTTAATTTTTTAAATAAAAAATAATATCAGCATGTTTGAAAAGCATGAATGTGAGAAAGTTCTGATTGAAATCGTCCGTAATAAAATAGACTTTTCGTATTTTCATTAATTTCATTTAAAACCAAGAGAGTCAGAGACCAAGTGTTACGGAAATACAATTTATGGTAGAATTATTTTCCACAGGAAAAGGTCTACGTCCACAAAAAGAGAGAGGGAGAGAATTAGGGAAAAGCTGTGCACAGAGAAACTAGAAAAACAAAGTTAGCTGAACATAAATAACAAACATTGAAATTTTCGAGTTAGATTTAATAAAGTTTATCATTTGGTATATTCAAATTAACTCTATTTAATTTCAGTCAGTTAGAAACATAAAACAAAACTTCTATCTTTTTACATTTTCTAGTTTCTGTATTATATTTTAATGATACTTGTTTTTATTTATCTACAAATATATTTATTTAATTTAATTTTAATCTTAATTCAAAGCAAAATATTCTGATAGTTGTCTTTTTATTTATTTCATTTCTATCTTATTTGAAATAGGATTTAGTAAGAAAACATATGAAAATCTAAGCTCGAAATACCAAGAACATATTAAAACGATCGGATTGGTACACCTCGACCTGGATCTAAATTCCTTAGACGTTCTATTGTGAGGATATCAGACTTGGAACACCGCAGATTATTGAGAGTCGAGGCTAGATTATTCGATCTTGAATAGAATTTCTATCTTCTATCTCTATCTCTCTATTCTATCTATCTCTATCTCGAATAAAACTATAATTCAATTTAATGATAAAAATATATTTTGATAAAATAATCAATTTAATTGACAAGTCAAACATTATAAAAACTTTTATTGAAATTCAATTCTTGACAAATTTTTTAATCATTTAATTTAAGTTGAAACAATAATTAACTTTTTACGACAACTCAATATATAAATTATAATTTATATTTATTTATATTTTATGTCCAGTCTTGTATCAGAAAATAATCAAAAAGTGTTTTAAAAATTATAAGAAATAAGAAATATTTTCTAAAACTAAATGTGTTATCAATTTTTTTCCAATAAACGTTGATTCGAATTCATTCGTCTCTGTAATTCCTTTTTCTTCTTTTCTTTATTCGTTTATGCTACTCTATAATTTACTTTAATAAAACCCGCATTTACTAAATAGCGTGATTACTTCGTCGATAAAATGGGACTCGAAAAGGAGCGTTATCGCGAGCCAGCAGCAGATGCACACAAGCGATAATTAATAATGTTCGATTGAAAATAACGTTTTAATTGTTCGACCGGTGTATTAAATGGAGGATTTTTATTATTCTTTTCTTTTTTTTTAGCCTTATTGTTACGCGTTCGCGGTTGGATACTTGATTTTATACATGCGATTAAATCGGTATTACGCTCGAGATTAACCCCCTCGTTTATAACTCGTTGATCCTTTTCTTTCGATATTTTATAAAAAGTATAATAAATAAAAACAACAACAAAAGAATAAAATTAAATTCGTACGATCGAAGTGACAGGTTATTTTAGTTTTGTAACAATTTCTCTATTAATTTAAAATTATTTACAAGACAGTTAATAAACGATACAAATTTATTTAGAATTTATTTACTACTCTTATACAAGTTTCTATTTTTTTTTTAATAGAAAAATGTTTTTTCTTAGTAATCCAAAGAAAAATCGATCAATTCGAGAAAGAAAAAAAACATGAACAAAATCTTTAAATTTGATCTGTGAAACTTTTCTGATTTTCTCCTTTCTCCAGGGATAGAAATAGAGAGTATCTTTGATCTAGGCACATAAAAATATATGGGGCGTAAAATAGTTGTATAACGAAAACCATTGATCAAATCCCAACGATCTTATCCGATCTATGAAATTCAATGAGTTCGAGAAAGAAAAAAAAATTTATTCGATTCTATTGCAAATAACATGCGATAGGAAAATAAAATGTGTATCTTATATAAATATATTTATATATTATTCTTATGAATTCTATGGGGAATCTTAGTAATAGTCCATACGAAAACTAGGAAATAGAAAAAGAATGATTTATCGAATATACCTTTTTATCGAACGTTTATCAAAGTTTTCTCTCTCCTTTCTTTTTCAACATCTCAAACTAAAAAATATTAAATCAAAGTTTATCAAATTTAAATCAAAGTTTATTTTATATGGAATATTAGAAAATTTAAATTAGATAAATTCATTGTAATAATCTCTCTCTAACGATCTCAGAGATGATACTTTAAAATAATAAAGTAGGATAATACTGATGAAGAGAGAGAATACTTAAATTCTTCCTGCATCGATATGAAAATGGCTTTCGCGTGTATCATTATTATTATTATTATTATTATTATTATTATTATTATTATTATGTTGAGAAGCTTGTAACTCTGACGTTAATTAATATCACGATGTCATAGAACGTAGTACGCTTTTCTCGACGAGCTTAATTAACGATTTGTCGGTACAATCTTTCTAATGATACATTTTTTTATAACAAATATAATGTCCTTATCATCATTCTCATTATAATAATAATAATTATTATTATTATATTATATTACTATGAAATAAATCTGTTCAATTAAACTCGTTGAAATTTTTCTATCGAAAATCTTTTGATTTCAAAAAAAGAGAATGAATTTTGGGATAGTTGAGTGGTGAAGAAGAAAGGGAAAAGAGGGAAAAGGTACAAAGAAGAATAGGAATAGAAGATAATGCCTTTTAACATCCGTGACTTGAACTGTGAACGAAACCGATCTGAAACGCGAATTAGTTTTGACGAGCACGTTCAAATGATCCAGGCCATCACCATCACCACCATCACCACCACCACTACTACCACCATGGTATATGGTGTACAGTGGTAGTAGATATATCTATATACTATCCCCGCTCAAATTTCCAAACGTTATTCCCCGGAGATATGTCGACCCCTAGATGACTGATTCAATTTTTTTTCCGTGATACGTGCGTGGTACGACAATGTTACGTAAATCAATTTTCAAAAGAGAGAAAGAGAGAGAACGTATCTTTCCCATGCTTCCACGATTCAACAAATTTTTCAATAGATTTTGTATTCTTTTTTTTTTTTCTGTATCCCAATCAATTGTTTCAATTAATTATTTAAGATACGAATAATAGTTGAATTTTGACAGATTATACGTGAATTATATTCAAGTATTATTTTTATTTTATTTTATTGTTTTTGTTTTGAGATAGTTCTTCGTATTCTTTGTTTTAATATTGATTGCATAGGAAATAAAATGTGCATGTGCATGTGTGTGTGTATATGCTTGGAATTTTGGTTTTTATGAGTACATAAAAATTGTTTATTATTTACAAGCTCGTTACTACTCGACTCTTTTTTTATTTTGTATTTATTCGAGATAGAAACGTAGTCGAATTTCGAAAGGGTATCATTCCCATAACTAATGCAACGTTGGTATATATATATTCTCTAACCGCGTGTTACGTTTTAACCAAGAAACACTTTCTAACGAGATTTACAGTTGGACGTGGTTGTTCGAGAAAGTAGATAAATTGTCGGGTACTCTCAGAGTTAAATCTCACTTTTTTGATGAAAAGATACAGACTATGGTAACGATACTATTGTTATAAAATGTAAAAGAAGTATTTTTTTTGAAAATTAATCCAAATTCGTTTGGAAAAAAAAATATAATTAAAAAAAAGATAGAATAAATTATGAAAATAAAAAATAATCTCGATCAATGAAGAATGACAATGATAATCATAGAAACAAATCAAAATAATTCTGA
Organism: Mischocyttarus mexicanus; assembly: GCA_023678845.1. Lineage (NCBI taxonomy): Eukaryota > Metazoa > Arthropoda > Insecta > Hymenoptera > Vespidae > Mischocyttarus > Mischocyttarus mexicanus. Next base: position 255,426 of record JACGTP010000060.1, on the reverse strand, counting down.
CCTATGACCTCGGAAAATACTTCTCTCTATTCTCTCTCTATTCTCCTTCACAGTTTCTCTCTTTCATACACATACTCCACTCGGTGTCTTCATTAAATGTAAATATGCAAAGTTCTCCATATGCGACACGATCGTTCATCCATAACGAAATACGAAGTGAAACAATAATAACACGTTTTGGGTATTTTAATTGAAACGAGACTCGAACGAGAGAACTGCCAGAGAATAAAAAGTAAAAGAAAGAAAAATAAATTAATAAATATAAATAAAAAGAGAAAGAGTAAGAAGAGAGAGAGAGAGAGAGAGAGAGAGAGAGAGAGAGAGAGAGAGTAGATGAAAATAGAACAACAACAAAAAGTAGGAGAACAAAAACGTAAAATTCGAAAAAGTGGATGTGTTAGGGGAAAAAAAAAAGAGAAAAAAAGATAGAAAAAAAATAAAGAGAGAGAAGGAATGGGGGTAGGCTGGTGATACACCTACATATACACACACACACACACACACACACACACACATATATATATTTATATATATATAAACGGAATATATTAATTTTCGTGGAACACAGAGCTCCCGCTGTCGCGAATAAATTTTCAAACTAGCCGTACCCCGAAAACTTTGGCACGCCACACCAGCTTGAAGTTTCGAACCTGCCAGACGCTTTCCACCACCCATCCACCCACCAACCTCCTTCTTCCCCTCTAACCCCGAACCCCGAACCCCGAATCCTCTTTTACTTACTCGCACCAACACCATTCTGCTATTCCACACACCCCACACTTCCAAATCTTCTTGGATTATCTCTCACTCTTTCTCTCATTCACACTCTCGTTTAATCCTTTTTATTTTTTTCTAACAATTAGGTACTTTTCTTTAGATGCATATAGGGTTGCATGGTATATTTTGCAAGTATATGTTTTTTTTTTTGGCATTTTATTTATCTAATCGTTAAGTGATTTTTGTATAAATGAATGAATTGTTGGATATTGTTTTTATTTGATTTAATTTTATGTGCTTTTTTGATATACGTGTATGTGTGTTTAGGATCAAGGAAAAAGCTTAGATATTATAATTGAATTTTTTTTAGATATTAATTAATAAATATATAATAATTATTTTACTTTGTACTACGACAATGAGACTTTCTAACGAATTCACAGTTCTATTAGATTTTCGAATCAATTATGTAACATTTCCGACACGAATAACGAGAAAAGTTTCCATTCCTGATTGAAATAGTTATTTCCTATCTCTCCCCCACTATTCTTCTTCTTCTTCTTCTTTCTTTTGAATTGTCTATTATTTTCTATTTAACATATTCCAAACTACTAAATGAAAAACAGAGATAAAGCATAGAGAGAAAGTACTTTACTGATTTATATATGTTTCAATTTGATTACTATAATCAATAAATTTAAGATGATTATTATCATTAATACGAATTTCCTAATACGTTAACTTTTGAATGTAAGTTTAATTCGGTCATTTCAGAGTAACATGAAGCATATTCTCTATGCCATAAATCAGTTCAACCTCTGTCAAGAAGTTGAATTTACATTGGTGTGTATATTTAAACCACTAACTTCATTCATGTTTCTAAAATCAAATGTAGAACTAGGTAATAATATCATAATTATTATATCAAATCTCGGTTTTATTTCCTATCCTGAATTTATTTATCAGATTAATAACTGTGAATTTAATAAATATTACTATTTATTTATAAAAATTCTACATCTGTTATTCTTGGAATTACTTTCCATTATTTTCATTAACCAACCTTGCATACAACTATTGACTTTCCTTAAAAGAAAAAAAAGATGACAATATGCAATAAAATAAAAAAAACTTACACCTAATATAATTATACAAGTTAATATATTTGTGTAAGAACAATAAGAAGAATATATTTAAAGGATACGAAAAGTTTTTAGCTACTTCTTGAAACACTTTAGGATACTTAGAAATAGTCTTCTTTCAAAGTAGAAGAAAAAATAAAAAAGAAGAAGAAGAAGAAGAAGAAGAAGAAGATGAAGACAGAAACTTCATCCAGAAAACGTGTTCTATTCTATTCTGTTATTTTGGTGATAGTTAGACCAAAAACGAAGAAGAAAACGAGAAATGAAAAGAGAGAGTGAGAGAGAAAAGATAAAGCATCTGTAGAGATGGTAAGACGGCTCGCTAACGTTCTACTTAGATTTCGCTTGATGTGTTCCATTACGTAAGGAAGTCTTTCACGACCCTGTTATCCGAGTTTCCAAGTTTGCCAAGAAGTTAGAAGATACGTTAAAGCAGATACGAGGAGGACTCAACTATTAACGATTCTCTTCTTCTTCTTCTTCTTCTTCTTCTTCTTCCTTTCTTGCTTGCTTGCTTACGAATCTTTCAATTATAACACCAACATAAATACACACACGTAAAATATGCATATACCTATTCATTAACATTAATGTAATTATTTAAAAGAACAATCCTTAAGCTACAAAAATTCTTCAATTAATTATTATTAACAAATATTATTTCATAAAATCTTTACGTGGAATTTATCTAATTAAAATATTGCTTTTACAAATATTTTTTTAAATATATATATGCATACATACGCATATGTATTCACCTATACACAAATTCTAACATTCCTCTAATTGCACGCACAAAAATTTAACTTCGCGCTCGTTAAAAAATAAATATTAAATTTAATTGAATTAAAAAAAGAAAAAAAGAGAGGATAAAAAAGTGGTATAAAAATTCACGAATAATATTTACTTGGAAATATTTATTTATTATTCTCGTAGAGAGTAAGAGAAAGAAACACACATGGACACGTATACCTTTCATTTTGGTTGGTAAATTCTATGTGGTAAGAGACCCCTCTTCCCCCTACAACCAACCACCACCACCACCACCACTACCACCCCCAGAAAGAGATCGATATTACTTGCTATTCTAACGTGTATTGCGTAATTATAATAAAACGCAAAGTACTTACTCTGGGAGGCTAATTGGCCGCACATTTCGTCGCTTTCAAACGCCATACAAACAGAAACTGAGAGAATGAGAGAGTAAAAGAGAGAGAGAGAGAGAAGCAACTAGCTGTAGAGAGTCGTTTCATTAAATCCCATTTGAAACACGCGTTCAAAGCATAACCCATATAATATCCTATACGCTTTACCACCTTTCCCTTATCCGTTGGTAACGTTTAATCTATTTTGAAAGAAAACTTTTCGTCAAAGAGTTCTACGTTAAATATCACGAACGTTTTTTAATATCGAAAACTCTCTCTCTCTCTCTCTCTCTCTCTCTCTCTCTCTCTCTCTCTCTCTTTTTCACATTCTCTTTATCTTTCTCTCTTTTTCTCGTTAAAACGTCGCTTTGTAACACGCTCATCCCAAAATATTTGATCTCTCCCTTTTAAAAGAGAGATCAAAGTTTTATACTTAAATTTTCTTTCTTTTTTTTTATTTATTTTAATTTTTGTAATTTTTCTCTTTTTTAATTTCCTCCAAACTTTGCTTTTTCTTTCTTGTTTTCATTATTTTTTTTTTTTTTTACGTTAAAAGGCATGCTCGAAAGTAAAGTCGAACGCAGCTATCTATTTATTCCTTTTTTTTAATCCTAACGTTTTATTCATCTGAATTAATTTTTTGATATTTTTTTAACTTAAAAATTTTCTTTTTCTTTTTTTTTGTTAATTAAATCTCCTTTACTCCTATAAAGCATTTAAATATCAACTCTTGAGTAACGTAAACTCGATACTTCTTCGCTTCGAACATATTTAAACGATCGTAGAAAAGGTTTCATTCAATTAGATACTTTTAACTTTTGGTTTAATTAACAATCTGAATAGTTAACGAGATATATCAATAAAAAATAAGATTTTAATTAAAAAAAATATAAAATAAATATTTATTTTTAATTATTAACGACTAATTATCGAAAATATTTCCATAGAAATAAAACCCTGATATTTAATATACCTTTAACAAAACTATCTGTGTATAAAAAAATTAAAAAATAATAAATATAATATAATAAATTATTTTTCTAACAATAACACGACTTTTGGTTCTTACAAGATTGTCAAAACGCGATGTAAGTTTATCAAACCTATGCAAAACATCTACTACACGTGTTTACCATTATCACAAGAAAATCAAACATAAATCCATTAGGTTGTAGACCTGAAATAGATACGTTAACTGATTAAACATTTTAGAAACGAACATATTCTAAATATTTGATACATATTCACAAATATTTGAAGTTATATTTGTTATAGAATTTTAAATAATTCTATTCCATATTAAGTGTTTATAAATGTGTGCCTTCAGAAATGCATATATACAAATATTTTAAAAAGACAGTCATTTAAATAGTTTTCTTCATGTAGAAGAAAATAGAACAGGTTTGATGTTAAATCCAACGATGATAACCTGAAACATTAAGCAAATGATATTAATAATCTATACTTCAAATAAACCATAGCAAATTATTGACGAGCAATTTATTAATAAAATAAAATAAAAAATATGACTAGAGAGAAATTCTCGAAAAGTTCTAACATGGTGTTGAACATTTTGAAAATAACTCAGTAGTCTATAGTTGCCCTCTTCAGCCACAATTAAGTGGGGGCCTCTTCTTTCCTTCGTGCCCTGACTGCTTTTGGACATTCCCTACGTGCGAGCATGAAAAGAGTTCGTTTAAAAGTATCAATCGTTCAAAAAAGTACTCTCAGAATTTGGCATAATTACAATCGGTCGATGATATAGAATCAGAATCGTCCCTGATTATAAAATGTAGAGAGAAACCGACCTAACACAACCCTAACAAACCTGGAAAGAAAAGTTTGATTAGTAAACATCCTGAGCTTTTTACATAGAAAATAAATATTGCCTTTTGGTCGAAAGATATCTCTTTACCCAAAGGAATATTATTAGTTATGTAAAATATCGATTCTATTCTAATACCATGCCGTTGTAATATGCCAGATTTTGATCCTACAGTTTAGAAACGACTTAAAGATATTTTCGCACAATTACTCTTAACTGCTTATAATACTAACTTTAATGAAATATATTTCATATTACAATACATCTATGAAATATTTTCATTTATTTTCTTTCATTCCTCTTTTGCAAATATAAAACAACTTCGTTATGACTCTACTTTATCAATTATTAAAAAATTAATTTAAATTTCACGTTAGCTATCCTAGCTCGTGGACAATCAACAAGCTTAGAGTTTATTGACTGTACAAATATACACGAGCACATTTAATCAAATGTCCAAGCAGATAATGATGCTAAACGATGACCTAAAATCACTTTGCATTTTTAATATCAAGTAATACAATCGAATTGAAATAAATAATGCAACAAATATATTTCATTTTCCTGCAATATGTTTATTTCGTTAATTAGCTATATTGAATTTTATAGAATATTATTAAGACAAAATCGCGATAATGCAAAGTGCTAATACTTAAAACTAAGTATCAAATTCATCGAAGGCTTTGCGGATTTGATTCGACTCTATCTCATACGAGATAAACTCGAAATAGAAATGAATCTTTCAAATGATTGCAAATCTTGAAGAATCTTGATACATGATAACTATTACAGAAGAGTCACAAAATAAATTTACAAAGCAAGCAAGTGATAGAATAAAAAAAAACATTTTTGTGACAATACTGTATAAACCCTGAGATGGGACTTCCACTTCTGAGTGGAAGCAAACCGCGCGCAATTCTCAGGTCCTACCTACTTAAAATTAAAGTTCTCACATTCATTCAGAAAAATATGATAACTATCTGTCTTTTCCCGAAATTTAAAATAGCAAAACATACACACCAACCAATTCATTCAACGGTCTGGATACTTTAACTCACATTCCACCAGGGTGCATAAGCCTAAACTAGAGAGTATGCCCCGGGGCACCTCCGACACCCCAGTTCAACCACGTATTTTCTAAAGTTATGGGAATACGTACTTTTTGCTGTAATCGACTGCCAAGGCTAATGATTATTGCATAAATAACTAATTCTAAAATACTGGTACATACTAGTATATATTAGCATACTAGTATAATACAAGTATTGTCAAATTTCCACAAATAAATGTGAAGACTCTACTATTCAAAACGATAAACTCTATAAATAACTCTACAAGTAAACAAATTTAATATAAATATAAATGTACAAAAATACGTATTTCTGCATATCGCAAGTGACTCTACAAATAGTAATCTGAGAAGTATTGAATAATGAATTATTTAACAATTATCACGTAACGATGTACATTCCACATTACCTAACACGCACACACAAGTGGAAGTACATCGTGCAATCACTAACTCAATGACAGTCGCCAATGTGGGAATGACTTAAAACTATACCCATACTAACAGTTTCTCACCCATACGTGTAGCACCTGGGCACACGTATACATGAGAACGCAGAAAGCATGGGGGGGAGAAACGGGAGATTAGTTCATTAGAAACTGAAAATCCTGATCTAAAAATTGATTAATATATAAAATTGATTACCATGTAAAAACATCTAAGCGAGCTAAGACTCTACAAAACGTTTATAATGACTAATAAAAAGATTTAAATAGTTTTAAAAAGTTTTAAGAATTAAAAAAGATAAAAATTAATGTTTATAAAAAACCTCAGACGACTCCTTTTATTAAGTTGGCTGTTTTATTTAAAGAACTAGACTTTAAGATACCACTTAATTGCCAGAGTCTATCCGTTCGCGAATATAGTTTGTCTTCTTGCTCATTAATTGTTAATATCAAAGTATCGAAATAGCAAATATAATAGCGATTAAATAAACTATGTACGAAGCAATGCATGTAAGACAATTATTACATGCTTTTCTGGACGAAATCGAGTAAATTAATGCTCGATTTCATCACTACTAACACGTGAAAAACCCAAGAGTAAAAATAAAAGTGCATTTAACTATATGTACAAGTAATTAAATTAATTTAACTGAGAAGACAAGAAGACCTATCCTGAAGTAATAATATACACAATTAAAAATATACCATTTTCATGAGTTATTCCAAAAAAGGAATTACTCATGTGCTCGTCAATAATTTATGAAAATAATTACAACCAGTAGCTCGTGCCGATTAGGATCTTTCATCCACGACATGATTGAGCACCGGAGGGACTTTAAAGTTTTTGACTCATCGTTAGAAGTTCTGCGGTGGCTCCAAAACACTCCTACTTCGAAGTAGTATTGAAGAGGACCCATTGTGGAAGACCCATTGTGGAAGACCCATGGAAAGACTTGTTCTTCGATGATGACCTAGAAGAGTTTCTTATCGCGACCGAAATTTTCTTATACGGCGAACAACACTGACTCTAATTCGCGTTTGATTTTAATTTATTACTTGCCCGACCATTTACTCTACAACAACTTAAAAGACTGCTTTGCTCGCAGTCAATTTACAATAAACAAATTTTTAATACAATCCCGTAACGCGAACGAATTGAGATTAACGAACGAACGTGCTTCTAATCCATGATTTTATGGATACTTGGGAAGTATGGTAAAAAGCTAAGAACAGAGTATTTCTTATTTAATGTTTAACTCACGATAAAAATTTCAAATTGTTCCATCAAGTGGTTTAGAAGATATTACAATTTAAAATAATTGTTATTTTACACGTTGTCTTATAACGATTCATGAAAGATTAAACGTGTAAATAATATAAAATCAAAAGCTACAAAGTATCTTCTATATTTATTTTTTGTAAGTTGAATTCTCTTTCAAACCGATTTTTAATTATATTCACTAAATAGCTACTCAGAAAAAAAAATTGTAAACAATCCGACAACCAATTCTTTACACGATGATTCGAACAGTGTTCAAGAAAAGAATGTTTTTTTTTTATTCTGTACTTTGTAAGAGATAGATATACTGTGTAAGAAACATAACAGTAAAAACCGTTTTCGTGTTTTCACTTTGTTTTTTCAGAACGGTAAGTAATAAAAATTTTAAATAGTTTTCATATTGAAAAAGAATTATAAATAAGCAACATTTCAATGTCATATTTAATATATGTTCGTTACTTATACTTTGATATTAAAAAGCAATAAAGATTTCAGTTAAGATTATTATGAATTGTTTGTAAAGTCAAAAAGTCAAAGGCGTTAATAAAGCTAGTTTAAAAAGTTATCTATAATGTTTTCATATTATTTAACGTTTCTTATTTTATTCAAAGTATTATTGGTAAAAGTGCCTCTTTTCTTTTAGTTATACATTCTTTTCTCTAAGAACACATTCACATAATTAATTTATCTCAAAGGTTGCTGTAAAACGTAGGTATCAAAGAATTTATATATTCAATATTTTTACTTTCTACTATTACTTCCCAAAAATCCTGATTAATATTTAAACAATGAAACACTCACGTATACATTGCTTCGCGCACGCTTGCAATTATAATCTGAAACAGAAATGAAAAACAACACTGTTAATAACATGTAACTGTTAATATCATATATTAAGAACCTTTAAAACTTTTGTGAAATTATTAATTAGAAAAGTATGCTTACTTCGAATCTACAGTGATGAATGCAGGATGGGTCTCCTACCCTTAGGATGACGATGAGAATGCATTAACATTGGACTCTACAACTGCATTGCATGAGGTCAATTCGGTGAGATGACTATTCTTCAAATAAATTTCCACCCCAGACTACTTAAACGACGATCTGGAACAGAAATAAAAACAAAACTATTAATATCATTGTTATAAGATAAAATTAAAAGAATTATTTTGAGAAAATGTTTAATAAAAAAGTAACTAACGTTTCTTTTCCATTGATGAATGCAGAATGGGTGCATCTGACCTTTAGGATGACGATGAATAAAAAAATTTTAAAAATAAAACTCTGAAAAGCTGTAACACACTAAAGATTATAAAACAATATTTCCTGTGAATCATTTCTGAAGGCATGTCACACATTATAAAACATTTTATCACAAAGATTCAATGTTATATATAAAAAGAAAATATAATAATCTATGAGAATTGACAAAGTTACAAGTTAAAGTTATCAAATTATTGTGAAATGTACCAAAAAATGCAACTATTTGATTGATAGTGTTTCTTTTGTATTTTAATATACATACTCAAGCAATATTAATTGTCTAGAACTCACTACTTGTATTTAATTACATATAAAGTATGTAATGTTGTTAAAAATTGTTAATAAAAATCATTATAACTGTTTAAATAAGACAATAAATATAGCAAAAAACTCAATGAAAAGTAATCTAAAAAATAAGACGATTTTTATAGTCTCTTTGGTAAAGAACAACTTCCTATAATATTAAATTTATTATAATAATGTTAGAAATAAATAATTATTAAATAATATAATACGATACGTCAACGCTGATATGTACTTGTCGAAGGACGAACGGGAACTGAATAGATCATCGATTGTTTATCCTCGAAAGTCTCGAAAGTCTCGA
>JACGTP010000060.1:153578-241036 GCA_023678845.1 Mischocyttarus mexicanus | reverse complement strand
TATTTCTAACATTATTATAATAAATTTAATATTATTGTCTTTTTAAAATATTTGTGTATATGCATTTCTGAAGGCACACACTTATAAACACTAAATATGAAATAGAATTATTTAAAATTCTATAGCAAATATAACTTTTAATATTTAAAATACTTAATATAACTTTTAATATTTGTAGATATGTATAAAATATTTTTTATTTATATACTCGAGGTAGTCGTGACTAGTCTTATTCCTACCTGAGTGTAAAATCTCTAACTGCATCTTTATAGAACAATTTAATTAATGCTTGTTAGATTCTTTATTGCATTAATCAACATCGGTCATTGTATTTTATATTAGCTGAAACGTACGTATTATTTCCTGCAGAGACTATAAAGATCTATTTAATGTATCATTCCCGTTACTTGAAAGTCGATCCCCACTTATTCGTTTCTGTCTTGTCGATGATACCGCATGTAAGCAGAATACGTTTTGCGACTTGATGAAATGCAAGGAACGAGTGAATGTTATCGCTCTAATGAATATACGTTGTTTGTCCATTTATTTTTTGTCTTCTAACTTATCACCTAAACTTATTTCTGTATAAACGTAAAGACATTTATGGATAAATATCAGTATGGATTGTAAACTAGGACCTGTGTTGTCTCTTAAACAGGGACAAATTCAATGTGCCATAGAAAAGAATATTGATGGTAATGGAGAATATTTTGCTTTTCGAGGAATACCTTTCGCGAAGTCGCCGATTGGTAAACTTAGATTTAAAGTAAGTTTACCATATTTTATATTTATTTATTAATTATTTACTTCTATTTAATTTATGCATTAGATGTTGTTATAGACCTTTATTAATTTTGATTTTTATTTTGTTTTTTTTTATTAATTTATACATTTAGGTGTAGTTATACATTAGATGTGTTAAATCGGTACCTTAATATCACAAGTAAGCAGATTCATTGCATCAAAATCGTCATCTTCTTTTTTTTGTCGAGAAATTTGACAGCTGTTTGAAAGATAAACCCAAAATTAATCGGAAATAAAGAAATACTTTAAAGAAAAAAAAAACCCGAATTAGTTACAACACCTAACATAATTTAATTGTTGAGTAACACGCGAATATTAATTAATTATCTCGATTTATATACGCGTTTGAAATGTTAGATTAAACTGTATTTATTTCTAATTGTAAATTGTTGGATATAATAAATTACAAATCATTTAATATAATATGTTGTCGATTAAATCAAATTTTTTCAACTACATTTCGATGCATTTTACACAACGTGTTTATATTTTTTCATACTGCTGGCAAGAATTGAAAAATATACGAATCATAAACGATTCCTACGAGTCAATTAAAATAAATGACAGATGTAATGCATCCGGTAATCACTTTTAGAGATAACATTTTATTTTTATTTTACTTCTACGTATATTTTAAAAATTTAGTCAAACTTCAAGTCAAAGATAAAGTCAGATATTATCACGCTAATTAAAATCAAATAACAACCACAAAACGCAAGCTCATTTAAAATTTACTTTAACGCGCAATTTTCTCGTATTCTTTTTATTTTATTTTTATTTTTTTTTTTGCAATTACAGCAAACGTAATTATTCAAACTTTTAGGGTTTACACATTTTTGTATTAAATTTTGTACTGGTCATGTAGGATCCATTACCCCCTGAAAAATGGATTGGAATAAGGAATGGTTCAAAGTTTGGTAATGTGTGTGCTCAAATGGACAAAGTTTCAAATGAAGTGATAGGAAGCGATGATTGTTTGTATTTAAATGTCTATACACCAAGGAATGAGTTTTCTGCAAAACTGTCAGTAATGGTATGGATCCATGGTGGTAGTTTTTATATGGGATCAGGAAACGATGATATGTATAAACCAGATTATATCATTCGAAATGATATAATCCTTATCACGATCAATTTTCGACTTGGTTGTTTAGGTGAGTTGAAATACTTTCAAATTACAATAATATTGTGGAATGAAATTGTTTTCAAAATCCTTTAATTATCTGTAATTTCAAATTCTAATAAGGAAGTAAAAAACATGACTCAAACTGTTAATAAGAAAGGTTTCAATTAAAGTAGTTTAGTAAGAAAGTAAAAAAAAAAATGTAACGAAGGTGTCTTTAGGGTTTCTTAATCTGGAGGATGAAGTTGCATCGGGTAATCAAGGAATGAAGGATATAGTAATGGCATTACGTTGGGTTAGAGATAATATTGCAGTATTTGGTGGAGATTCTAAAAACGTGACTATATTTGGTGCTAGCTCCGGAGCAGCTATGGTTCATTATTTAACAATGTCACCAATGGCAGACGGTAGGATTTATAGTCGACTTTATTACACTTTTAATCGTTGTTTTGATTTTTGCAAATACGCATGATAAAGATTTTCAGAAAATACTATAAACATTAATTGGTTTTTAAATCATAAATATATTTAAATTTTTACGAAGCATTTAGAATCTTTGAATTGTTTTTGTATTCTGTGCACAAATATTTAAAATAATCTAAAAAGAATGCACAACAGAATCTTTCTAAATTTGTCTTCTTGTTTTTCTGGACCTTCTTTTTCTTGTGCATCTTCCTGCAAATATTAAGGATCACTCTAAATGTCGTATCCTTGAAACCTCGTTTTTCTCAGCATCTCTTTCTTCTGAATTTCTTTTCTTTTCCTTGTAGGATTATTTCACAAGGCTATAGCGCAAAGTGGCTTAGCTACAAACTTTTGGGCTTCCATGTACGTGGAACCCAGCAAATACGTTTACCAGTTATCCAGCATGTTAGGTTTTAAATCTTTCGATCCCAATGCCATTGTTGATTTTCTTCAAAATATTGACTTGGATAAGCTCATTAAATGTCAATCCGAAATCATATCTTCCACGGTAATTTCATTGAGAGTATTTTTCAAAATTCTTCTTCTCGATAGGTCGATGATAATAAAAAGTTTCCTTAATTTTGTCTTATCTAGGAAAATAATTCAATGATTACAACCTTTCTACCAGGCGTGGACAATAAATCAAAAAATCCCTTTTTACTAGAACCACCGACGATTGCTATGAAATTTGGGATTAAAGTCCCATTCATGTTTGGTTTCAACGATATGGAATCATCTTTTTATTTTGGCAATAGCAATTTGGCTTGTAAGTCGATTTTATAATCGTAGAATCAAAGTAACTTAATTCTCTAACAAGTATATTTTATTCAGGTAATGTTGTCAGAAAAATAGATAATTCAATTTGCGATTTCGAAGATTTTCTATCACCTGTTTTTCTAAATAAATTGAAAGAACTAAATCTTACGGTCAACGAATTCAAAAGTTTATATTTCAGTGGCAAATCGTTAAACGATGAGTCAGTCGAAGATTTATTAGATTTTTTAAACGATTATAAATTCTTACACCATCTATTCGAATTGGCACAAATCTTGCCGACTGTTAACAAGTTTCCTTCATATTTTTACAAATTTTCTTACGACTCTGTGGAACCGACTTTCATGAAAACTATTATGGGTATCGATACACCAGGTAAAGAGAAACTAAACAAATTTCTATTATTTTGTATACATTATTTATATTTATTTTTAATCATTAATATTTATCCTAAATTATTAGACTACTTTGTATACTGACAAAGTCACTAATTCATTCTTTATTCCCTCTTCCTTATCTTCCTTATTTACCCAATATTTCCACCATGACGTGTGACAAGTTTCAACCTTATCACATTTTTCACACTCACTTTGCTTAACTTCAAATTACCTTTCTGTGTAAACTCAATCTATAAAATCGAATCACCACTGTTAACTCCGATCCTTTTCCATTTATATTTTCATTTATATTTCACTAACAATAAAAAATACAAAATATTAACCCACTTCTATCCTAAACGCTTTACACTAAACCAATTTCTACCTGAGTTCATGTAAACCTTCATCCATCAGTTCTAATTTAAAGTAATTAGTAATTATATATTTTTAAAAATAATACTAGGAGTTACTCATGGGGATGAACTGAATTATTTGTTCTATGGAACACATTGTCAAATATTGGATTTGAAACCTCATCGTCCTGGTACACCAAGTTACAAAGTAATGCAATATGTTACACAATTATGGACTGATTTTGCTAAAACTGGGTTAGTATTTTTTAGTATAGTTGTTCAATAACACACACACACACACACAGACAAAATATTGTTAATTTTAATTATTATTATTAGGTATACAAATAAGTTTCTGTTGTTTCTTTCAACAAGAAAGAAATAAAGAATTTATTATGAAAGAATCATATGTCAAGTTTTAATCAAAGTATTGTCCATTGCTAGCAAAAAATTGATGCTGCTGTAGAGTCACTCTAATACTCGAAGGTTTATGTTGTTCGTAGATAATATCCAAACATTTACATCAGACAATTTTTGTCAAATGGAGAAAACTTATTTGTACAGTTAATAATATTATTATTATTATTACAACTTTACTCTTTTCGTAGAAACCCAACACCAAAAATTACAAAGCTTATTCCGGTCTTGTGGAAACCTTTGGACAAAAATTCAGGCACGTACGATTACCTTAATATAAATGAACAATTAAAAATGGAAAATATTCCAAAAGGTGTACAAAGATTCGAGTGGAATCCAAAGACAAAAAATAAATTATAATTTTAAATAAAAATGAATATTTTCGATATCTAAATTGTGATTAAATGAACGGTTAAATATTCCATAATTGTGCATCGGTGCATGAATATTGCTACGTAAGACGTGTATGTTTATTGCAACATTGAAAATATATCCTTGACTGCAAATTACAGTCAATGAACATGCATCCTTACTAATTTTCATTGATAACCTATCATCATATTTTGCATATATCTGATAATTAAAGTTTACTCAACTTCAATCATAAATAAGTAGGAAAATTTTCAGTAAGAAGTATCAGGAATGATAATAAAAAATAAGACAAATGTTAGGATTGAAATTTTTACAAAATATTGTCGAAACAACATACCTGAATAATTATTTGTTAATTAAAAAAAAGACTGGAGTTAAAGAATTGTCATTAAAAGTAATTAACGTTTAAAACTAATCACAGAATTTTTCTATCATCTTACAGATAAATACAATTTTCTATGTTGTTAGCCATTAAAATTTTATGCTCATAAAAAAAATAATCCAATCAAAAACGTTGAACGAAATTCTTTCTTATCGTTTGAAATCCTTTTCAGAGTTTTATCTCGAGAACATCGAAGCCAGTTTGTGTAATCACGTTTATAGTATACGTCAGCACCTTTCCTTTTTTGTCAGTTAAAACGTAGTCGTCTCTTCTTGATAGAGGAAAAAAAAAAAGAAAAAAGGGATAAGTATCATCCAAATAGATGAAGAGTACTCGTGGTCTATGTACGAGTATATAGGTCGAGTTAACTAGTCCATGTTTTTTAAAACAGAGATTCTCAACTTTTCATGTTTTACGTGACCCCATAAAAAAAACCTTCGGGATAATTCGGTGTACCTTTTACACAGATTTCTACAAAATTGCCAATTAAATTTCGTATTTATTAATAATTTACATAATATCTATAAAAAAATTATACAAACTCTGAATAGGACTTCGAACGATAACAATTTCTTTCAACGAAGATTCTTTAAACCATAAAAAAATTATTAAATATTTAAAAATTATAAAGACAATAAAATACTCCAAAAAAAAAAGGGTTCGTGTAATACACATTGAGGATTAAAGATCAACACACCATAAAAAAAACATTTGTATCCATTTACATTTTATTTACACATCAAACCTGAAATATTTCTACATACGAAACGATATTTCTATTTTGTCATAAGCTTCTTTCATAGGAATCGCTTTATCGTAACTCGCGTTTTTAGAAAACTGTATGCAAATAGAAGAAAACAAGTTTCAGAATGGAAGGGCTAGGAAAAGAGAAGTGTTTGATGTTAGAATAAGTTTTTCCAACACGTACTTATACGCAGATAGTTGAGAGGAATAGGATGTGTATAGGGTTTTAGCAGGGTAGAAGGATAGGTCGGTGGTGAGAGGATGGAGAGGATGAAAGGTTGAGAAGATTTCGTAGCCCTTAACAGCTGGTAGGGAAGTTCGTAGCTCGAAATCGAGCGTAAGAAATATCTCTCCGTCGAAGTCTGATAAAGCTCCATGGACCTTTGAGGCAAACTAATGCTTCTCAACGTTGAGTGTTCGAAAAGGGTAGTAGGGGGTGAGAACTAGAAGAGAAGGGAAAAGGGGGCTAGTGATTCTTGTGTTACGATCGATTGCCTGAAGCAAGCTAAGAAGAAGTTCAGAATCTTCCAATTTGATCGCTTTGTTTCGGTTTATCCAAGTGTACAAAATACCAAATCGTTATTGAAGTGTTGTTATCTTGAAAATAATTCTTGAATATCTTGCTTTTTTTTCTATCTATGGGTATTAGGAAATTTTCTATGCTGTGAGAAAGAAAAAGAGAGGAATGACAGAAAGGAAGAAAACAAACGAGATGCAACGAACGTCAATGAGAAAGATAACATTTTTATTTTTATAAAAACTAATGTTATGTGATATTTCTATTTTTGCCTAACTGTATTGTGAATATAATAGTTGTACATGTCGGTTAAAAGTTATTCATTTGAAAAGAGATATCTTACCAGGAAATAAAAAACTTCTGTAAAAGAAAATTCACGTTGAATTAATCCTATTTATGTATACATACATACACACTTACATACATACATGCAGAGATGTATAACATCTATTTATATTCATCTATGTGTTACAAAGAAAACACAGAAGAGTTGGAGAAGAAAATCGTTAATTAGCCAAAATCAAATAAGAAAAAGACGAAAATTCTGCAAAGGTACAACTTTTATTCTTCTCTCGTTTTCTTTTTTTACATTTGTTTTATGTTTTTGCAACGTTGACGAAATGAACGAACGAGAGAAAAAAGTGGAGGTGGAGGTGAAGGAGGAGGAGGAGGATCTCGTTCATGTCAAAGTCTTTCCAACGTTCTTCTCGTTAGCATTAATAATGCATCAATGTCATGGGTCGTTGGGTGTTAGATTTATCAGGGTTCTCGGTCAACCAACTAACGTTGAAATAATGTATGCATGTGAGAGAAAAAGAAATCAAAAATATAGACAAAGTTTAAGAGAGAGAGAGAGAGAGAGATAGTAAGTGTGATGCAGTTTAATTAATGAATTCTTTTGCAAAGAATCTGATACCATGAAGGGGTTTACACACATACCATGTAACTTGAATTATTTTTGTTAAAATTACACATATGTCGTTTGAAAATGATACAAAATATTTTATCCAAAATAATCTCTATTCCTATTTATACATTTTTCCCTATTCCTTCATATCATCTTTATCCAATAAATCTTTTGCAATTATTATCATGCAAAAATCTTGATCAGCTGTTAGAAGAAGATGATGGTGCTGCAGAAGTGGTCTTAAACTGATTCCTAACACCAATTACAAGGAAATTTTGAGTTCATATTTGTATACCTGGAAAGTACATGACTTGGAATAGTGAAAGATCTATCTAGCATAACTTGATATAGTTATTACGATGTTGAAACCATAAGGGAAGATTATTATATCAGTAGATTCACTCAATGGGTTACATTTTTCTTCGACAAGTAGAAAAGACTCTTCTGGTTCAACCACCTTCTTCTTCTTCTTCTTCTTCTACGTTTTCTTCAGTTTTTTTTTTCTTTCTCCACCTTCTCGTTTTACTCTCCTTGTCCTTATCCTTTTATTATTTTTCTTTTCTATCTTTCTTTCTCTTATTTTCTTTTCTTTTCTTTACCTCCTGGCTCTGGTATCTCGATCTTCCTTTCCCAACACCATTCACCAGACCACAAGACATTTAGTATCTGTCTCGTTAAAAATATTTCCCATAGCACGTGGAAGTTTATTTTTCTATGTGTTATATCCTCTTTGTAGAAAAATAATATATATATCACTTTGTATCCTACAAACAAGAGACACTTTTTTTCTTCCTATTTCTCTTGTTTTTTTTTATTTTTATGACTCTTATCACGGATGATAAAGTCTAATTATATCAGTTCCACTGTTCTGATCATTAACGTTTTTACACTTTAATTGGATATACGATTACTAAATTGTGAGTACGTATTTAAAATTATTTTGAAGGAAAGAAAATGTAGGAAAAAGAATTATGGATCGTAAAAAATATACGTTTATTCGTGTTAGAGGGAAAAAAAAATTTATTTGAGATAGTAGATTCAGATGAAATTCATGCCTTTTAATAAAAATGATAAGGGTATTAATTAAAAGGTACTAATTAATACCGTTCGACATTTCTACGATTGAAGAATTTGTTGTTTTTTCTTCCTCTCGATTTAGGGACCAATTCGTTCCAATAAATCGTATAATTCATAGATTCCTTTTCCTTTGGTTCATCGATTTCTATCTCTATTACATTTGAATTTCTGTCGAAGCTTTTATATAACTCAAAAAGTAATAAAACGAAAAAATAAATAAGCTCGACGACGCTGATGAGACTGAACCCGATGAAGATCCCGCAAATACCACCGATATCGCCTGTAAAACGTACAAACAGACACTTTACGATATACCCCTGTCACCGAGATAAGAGACAACCTTCTTGATAATGGTAATACCATGCTACTGCCAAGCAAAACCCTTTACTATAAATATATACGGATTCATGTTTCACCAGATTAAGATTTTTCAAGAAAACGTATGTCGATTTACTACCACTTAGATTTCTCAATTTTTTCTTATAAACAAAATAATAAATAATTACAAAATATCATATTCTTTTTAAACTAAGTTATCAGCAAGAAATTGTATAAAATAATAAAACAAAAAATTCATCAATGATCTAAAAATAAATAAATGTTTAAAATGGTTCAATAATTTTTCATTAAATTTATTTTTGATAGAAATAATTATTTTATTTTATTTAAAAATATTAATATAATAATTCTAATGATTTATAATTAAATCACTTTTATGAGATTAATTTATTAATTCAAATTATAAATTAAATACATACGATTTTAATGAAAGATTTTAATGAAAAATATCATTGTGGTACGATTGTTTAAAAATAAATGCAATAGATAAATAAAATTAATAAAGGAGTGTTTCGTTAAGTAAAAGAGAATCTAATCAAGGATTTGTATTTTTTTTCAGTCGAATAGAATAATAGCACATCGAAAAAGGTTTGATCGAACAGAGAAAAACAAAGTTAGTTTGTCTTATTTCAAACAAAATCATCCTTTTTATTCTATTTGATTAAAAAAAAAAATAGATCTCTGACTTTCTCATAAAATTTACTTACTCAAAAGTTCATACCAGGTGTAAGAGATGTCTTGTTTTAATCTAACAGTTCCATATTTAGAAAAAAATACGTGAATTACACTCTGATCGATTATTTCAATATTATTTCTAGAAAAAGAAAGGACAAAATATTTAACAAAATACATTAATTAGAGTCATTTTAATAATATTATTCGTACTTACAATAACGAGGTTTTGTAATACCCACGTTTCATCGTTGAAAATGAACTTTGAATGGTGTAAAAAACATCCTGACAAGAAGGATAACAATTACCACAATGTAACAAATTATATTCGCGGACAGTATTGTTCAAAGTTTTATCTTCGTGAGGAAAAACTGCTAACCATTTGGCTGAAAATATAAAAATAAAAGTATCAAAGTGTAATTTAAAATAAATAATATTAAATGTATGTGTGTGTGTGTGTGTAACACTTACACTTGTAACGTGTTAAACATTTTAAATCTGTCAACGTGCAAGCTCTTCTTCCATCTTAAATAAAAAACAAAAATTATATTTATCAAGAACAAAACTAGATTTTTTATAAACTTTGTTCTATCTCTAAAATAAAATACATTTAATTTAATTTCAAGTTCAAACACACATCTAGGTTTGACCACTCTGTATTTCACCCAGTGGAATGCATTAGAAAGATGTCTGCATTAGTATGAATGTTTAAACTAACTTCAGGTAGAGTGTCTATACGTGGAAAAAAAAAAGTTAAAAAATAAAAAGTAAACTCAAAGAGACTTAAATCAACTACACCACGGTTTAGAGTCAGCACCCTTAACTGTAATTGACCAATATTTCAGAAAAGGTTGAACGTCTGGACATAGTCATTTGTCGAAATAAATAGTACTAATCAAAATCTACAAGTGTTTATAGTTTCAAAAAAAAAATCCAGATTGGAATTAAGAGAGTTGTAAGTGATTGTAGTTATGAAATATCGTCCCTCAAATTATTTTATGAACACCTTACGTGTATGCATATTACAGAAAAAAAGGTTTACAAAATCCTCAGAAGTAGTCCTAAAGTATTTTACAAATTTCAGAAGTTGAGATGTTTACAATTATATTTAAAAAAAAATATGAAAAATAATTTCTATTCGTTTCTGTTTATTTGAAGAATACTTTTTTAGAATTGCATTGATATTTAATAATAAATACATTAACCAAATTATTTAAAATACTGTCAATAAATAAAACAGCACCTTTTAAGCAACTAATAAAAATATATAATTGTAATTATCTTTTCTATAAAAATAATAAATAAAAGAAGAAGAAGAAGAAGAAGACAAGAAAAAAAAGGAAACATTTTGAAAAGAAGTAGATGATCGAATACAGGGGGATTAGAAAAGCTAGGATAGAGTTAGTCAAGGTAGTTTTTAAAAGAGAAGAAAAAAAAAGAAATGAGCAAGAGAAGAAAAAGAAGAAAAAAAAAAAGAGTAAAAAGGTTTTTAGGAAGAGCAAAGAGTGTGTTAGTCAGCAAAGGTGCCGAGGAGAGAGACGAGTTTGTTACACGCGAGCTTTCACCCCTCGTTCAAGTTGCAGCCATCGTTGTAACCTTCCCTTAATCCCTTCTACGTTCTCGTTTCAGTCCTTTCGTACGATCAGCTTTAACGCTTTAAGTTAGCCACAGTAAAGTCTCGTTACAAAACTCGAGAACTCTAAACGTACACACCTGTAATATCCTCGACAACGTTTCATTATTTCATCGAAAGATACAAATAGGAATAAAAATATATTAATTATTTTATCATTTGAATTAATTCATTAATCTTGTAGTCATTTCAAATTGTTTATCATTAGAATGATTATTTTTAATATTTTTTTTAATTACATTAAAATTAATTACGTTTCGTGTAATATTTGATAAGAAATTTTTGATTAACGTGATTGTATAATAAATTCATTTTAATTATAAATTTATTTCTATACCTTTTCTTTTTTTGTAATATACCAATTATTAAAACAATATTTATATTCGTATATTTTTATTCGTAAAAAATTTATTTCAATTATTATTTCTGTGATATTTTATTAATTTTAATTCAAATATTTGTATAAATTTTAATTCGATCAATTAAAAATAATATTTATATTCATATATTTTTATTCGTGAGAATGATTTCAATTATATTTTCTCTGGTATTTTATAAAATTGTAATTTTTTTAAATTTAAATCAAAAATTCTCACCATCCTCTTCTAATCTGATTATTGTTGATAACAAAAAATATATAAAAAAAAAAAGGGAAAAAAAGGAGTCATTCTAATAGGACAAACTTTTTCAATTATTTCATTGAAATAACATCAATCGATAAGATTTTATTTCATTCTTCTCCTTCCCATTCTCAATTCTCGAGAAAACATTGATTGTCCTTCGATCAAACTAATGAGAACTTTATTAGATTAATTAAAAACAACCCTAATGCATTTTTTTTTCTTCTTTACATTATTACTACGATTTAACAAATTTTATTTTATGCTTGTATTTTATATATTTTTTTTTAAATGCATGTAACGAGAGAGATATCGATTTCCTTCGAGGAAAAAAAAAATAATTACTCGATAAAGAGCCATTATTACAACTACAAGGAACGAATGCATTTAATGTGCATACACAAGCAGTGATGTATGCATTTATTTCATATTTGAATTGACTTGACAGAATGATTGAAAGATATCTCTCTGATTAAATACGATTATTTCAAATGTTGGGAATTTCAAATCGTGTATTATTTTAATAATAATAATAATAATAAAAAGAAGAATTATTATTATTATTATTATTACTGAAAGGAAAAAAAATGTATTTAAATATTAAATAAATAAAAAGAAATATTTAAACTATGTTAGAAAGATCTTATCAATAATGAATTCTTAATAAACTAGCATTAATTATTTTATTTCAATGTTGTTCTCTTATCATTGATCATCTAATTTTATTCAATTGCATGAGTGGTAAACCAACAAACACACAACACACAATACAAGCTAAAAGATACTTCAAATAATAAAATAAATATTTATTCTATATTAACTTTTGCAATAAATCAATATTTAGCTTAACGAGATGATAAAAAATGAAAAGAAAATTATAGAAAATAAATAAATTTGAATAATAATATGAAATATATTAAAACTTAAATATAATAATAAATATAATAATGTTGATATATAATAAATATTTACGTTTAGAGTTGACTTCTGTACGAGTTGGAAGATAAAATGGAATGCACTTGCACATTTTCCATATTTGTTGTTCCCTGCAATCGACCAAGCAATCGCTGTAACTGTAGTCACCGTAACGAGTTTGAATCTCGTTAGGGAATATGCACTTGCGTTTAGGAATGGGATATGATTTGGTTTGATCTGTGCTATGGAAGGATACAGCCTCGATTTCCAAGTAGGATTCCAATAATGGTGAAACTAACACCTCGGTGACACCACCGCTGATGTTATCGGGATAATCGGTAGGATTAAACAACGTCACCTATACAGACAAAGGCCTCATGTCACCTATTAGATATGATCATAATGTTTTATTATCCTACAGTATAACAAGAATGACAAATTTATGGCTCTTTGAAATAATATTAATGAGAAATATATCGATTTAGTAGAATATTTCATATCATGTTTATCAAGATTTTTTTATAACATTATTTTATTATTTTTGTTTTAACTTTAAATCATTAAAATAAATACATTTATATGGAATGTATGTTTTTCTTTTTTAAATAATTAATACCACATTGTAACTCTGACTATAAGTTATTTATTACCTTTTTAATTGATTATTATTATTTGTATTATTATTAGTTTTAGTCAAACCAATCAATCCTACAACTTGTTAAATTCTTTCAATGGATATAATAATTAAAAAGAAACTAAAATAATTTTGTTTTCCCTTCAATTGTAGTATTTTTCAATTTATAAAAGAATACATTTTTGACAAGTGCATTTAAAACTTTACTCGACAAGTATCAAAAATTGTTCACATACAATTTATCAATGAAAGAAATGACAGAAATGGTATTATTAGTATAAAGAAAAATGAATGAAGTGTTGTACAAGTTACGTAGAAAATACTTGGATGAAAATTTTGGGAAATTGTTTCTAAGAGAAAATTCATTTCTTTTTCTTTTCATTTGACAGAATGAGACAGAGACAGAGAGAGAAAGAGAAAGAGAGAGAGAGAGAGAACTGTCATTACAGTGGATGGACATGTAACTTGTGTCGAAAGCATGTCACGCAGAAAAGCGTTTACGTGAGTTGGAGTAGGAAAAATAAAAAGAAATAGGAAAAAGATATGAAAAAAAATAGAATAGAAAGAGAAACTAGACGACGATGTCCATTTACAATGGTAGTAGAACGTGTAAAAAACATTTCGGACGTAGGTAACAACTATTGTGGACGAGGATTACTTGGAGAAGGGATTATACCCAACGTTCGCTAATGACTTTTGTGAGCTTTTTATCGTCGAGCGTTGTGTCGGTTATAGTGCTTCCCCTGAATGAAGCACAGATGTTGAGTAGATAATGGTCGTTGGGTGGAGATGAGAAAAATGAAAGGTGCGAAATATCCAACCCCATTCCCCTCAAAAACCTCGCCTTCATCCTATCATCCCTTCCCATCATTCTGCTACTTTTAACCACGAGAGAAATTTAATAATACTTCTAACTCATCAATAATCTCATCAATTATTTTAACTCTCTGTCGATAATTATTTTTTTATATTTTATTAATTAAAATACAAAATTGTATCAATGATATTTACTGGTTAATTAGTCAAATATTTTATTAGGATTTTATTAGGATTTAATATTAATCAAAATAATATTAAATATTAAATATAAAATATTAATTAGGAAGTAAGAAACTTATGGAACAATCTAATATTTAAATAATTTCATTGTTCAGCTAATAGGAATTTGTTTTTAAATTAATGCGATTAGAAATACAATGCAATAAATCAAGAGACAAGAATTAGTGACGTATCGTATATTAGTTTAACACTTTTACAATTGAAATATTATAATTCAAATCAATGACTTACCATGGCATCACTGAAGAAACCATGACCGGTTATTTATAACCAACATGACAGTTAACTTATTAATAATAAATTAGTTATAATTGTATGAGTTTCGAGATAAAAATATGATTTAAAAAATTGCATTACTATCACTTATTTAAAAAATGTCTTATTTAATTGCAACATAGTCCTGCATTTATGGAAATAATTGTAACATTACTGTAATTACAAAATGAAGATAATATCTGATTAAAAAGATTTCAAGACAATTGTTGGAAAATGATCTCTCTTTCTCTCTCTTTCTCTCGGTTAGATTTAATATTACTCTTACCTTCCATCCAACAACAGGAAGAAAAGTGTAAAAGTAATCATCCAAAGAAGGTTCCATAACAACTGTAAGACCACGTTCGATTCCTAAATCTTTGACTGTTTTTACTTCTATTGGTTCATCGTCGTCACTGTTAAATAAAACATCATAATTAAATCAATCATTTATCCTTCATTCATTAATCATCGTTCAATTAGAATAAATCTGATGATACTTACTTAGAATTAGATTTAGTAATATAATTAAAAGTACAGCAATATCCGTCGTGTGTTTTTTCGAATGAGAAAATATCCGAACAATTATGCTCGTTGCCATTGAAAAGACATTTAAGTAACATAATCGAACACTCTGGTGTAAGCTGAAATCATTCGACATAGAATATCGATCTCAAATAAAATAAGATTCTCGTCCTCTCCCTATTTTGATTTCTCCAATGGGAAAGGATAACACACAAAAAACATACACAGACACAACACACGTTTGAAGAATTCTCACTTCTTTCATTAAGGTATCCACGTCATATTCTTCCTCGTAAAAATCCAACAAAAGTTGATTCAACTCGTTAC
Source organism: Mischocyttarus mexicanus (assembly GCA_023678845.1). Lineage (NCBI taxonomy): Eukaryota > Metazoa > Arthropoda > Insecta > Hymenoptera > Vespidae > Mischocyttarus > Mischocyttarus mexicanus. The sequence continues at coordinate 225,748 of JACGTP010000060.1, read as the reverse complement.
GTCGATCTTCTTCCAATTTTTTCATCGAATTATAAATGTCACCCAACTGTTCCAACAATTCCAAAATTTCTTCGGTAGATAAATTCGTTACGTTTGATCTGTAACTAATATCAAATATTCGAACGTTTTAATAATTAACATTATTTTAATTAACGTTTATTAATACCATCGAAAATGTAATGAAATTCATTGAAATATATTTCATTTAAAATACAATTAAAATCATATATTTTATATTGAAATTATTTTCAAACTAAAAATTTTGTAAAATACCTAAAATACTGTTAATCTTTAAATTGAATTCGACAAATCTTTCCAGAATATTATTCCTGGAAAATCGATGAAGTGAAAATTCGTAGAAACATTGAAATATTATAACTCGTTAAGCGTAAAGATAAGTTTTCAAATAATGTTCCTAACACGAAGTAGCGAAATGGTATTCACCATGAAGGCCAATGGAAAGATACGAGTAAAACGAAAGGGTTAAAGAGAGAGAGAGAGGAGAAACTCTATCGTTAACTTGGAGAATAGTTTAGAATCGGTAATTCATGAAATGTCTATTCCATTAACGTCGTGAATTTCAAGCACAGAAGTTCAAAGTAACGCACTAGAGTAGAGGGTTCCTCTTATAAGAGATGGATCGAAGCAACTATGGATTTTCGTATTTATGAATGCTTCATCACATACAATTACCAATTCCCAGAGTCTTCATCAATTTCTCTACAACTTTAATTATCTTAAATTAAATATCAAACATATACACTCTTTCACACCCTCTAACACGCATGGTACATAAACATTAATTAACAATAACAACAATAATAATAATAATAATATAATAATACTCAAGTAATTGGATAACCAACATACTGGTAGAAAAATAAATTAACTTCAACAATAACAATAATAATAATAATAATGATAATGGTAATCAGGTAATGAAGATAGTAGAATATTTGCATAGCATAAAAAAATAAAATCCAATCGTGGGATGGTTTTTATTAAAACACGCAACAGACAATATATTCTTGTGGTTAAAAAATAAATGAGAATGATCGGTTAATGTTATATGTGTTAGGTATAATATTATATATCGTGGCAGTTGGTTAATACAGGAAAATAATAAATTAATTAACGATGTAATAGCAACTGATGGTACAATGGGGTTATCATCCAAACGAAAAATGTCTATACGTAATGTGTATAATATGTTTTTAATGATCCGTCAAAATGACTACGTCGTTTAAACACACCCTGTATATATTCTCACTTTATAACTTCCCATTTTCGTTTATGTGTATTACTTGCATCTATGTTTATATAAATTTATACATGGATAGATATTTATGTATTATAGGATGGTTACCTTTTATACGGTGAATTTTATGGCTGCAATAACTTTGCATGTCGGTGGTTAATAAGTTCATTGTTGTGGTCATAGCAACATTATTGTAAAACCTTTTAAATATGTATTGGTATGTATATAAATGTATATAAATGTATATACAATATAAGAACACAAGAAAAGTAGAACTGATCGAAGAAAGATCAGACAATGTTCATATTCTATCGCATGAGTCCACTTTAACGAGAATTTTCCTTTTCTTATAAAATATTAATCTCCTTAACGTTACCAAGATATTCCAAGAATCTACCAAAATTTAATAATTGAATATTATAATACTTCAGAAACTCTCTCAAAGTATAAACTATTTACAATATCTTATAAAATGAATAAAGCTAGAAAGTTTTTCAATAATTTTTAATATCAATTACTTTTAATCGGAATTTTTTTTTTGAGTTAAACTCATCTTAGATAAAATCCTATTTTATTTACGAATCTTTTTTTTTACCAATAATTAGTCTGGTAAATGTTTCAACTAAATTTGTAATTTTGGTAAGATTATTGTTTTCTTTCGGGTTTTTAATTGAAGCTTGACGAAACACTACCAAATTTGGTTTATTATTTATTTCGTGTTTAGAAATGCAGTTGTGTTAGGTGTTGTTTGTTAATTATTTAGTTTGATCTTTGTTGCTAATATTATCAGTAGTATTAAAAATATTTGTTACTGTTTTATTACTCTTGTGCTAATGGTGTATATGTTTCTATTTTTTTTTCTATCGTTGAGTATTGAAACGTGATTTTTCTCTTTTTTATTTGTAAAGTGTAATGCCAAGTCTCTTATATTAAAATCTCAAATTTTATTCTAGTAACTTGTAATTTGAAATAATACCTAACCGCAATAGCAACTTCTCTCTCCCTCATCCTATTTCAAGCGTATTCAATCGAAATATTCCTACCGATAAAGTTTCTATCTTTGGGTATGATTTGAAAAGTACTTCGCACGACCGATTCTCAGTGGTTGTATTTACGATTTGTGGAATCGGCCGGAAGCGGGCTAACGTTAACGCGTGCGGACCAGATAAAATGTTCGGAATAATGCTCACTAAACAAACTAGACGATGCAACAACTTCAACGCGTACCCGATTGAAATCAGCCATGCAGTGCAATTTGGTGCAGTGCTATGAAGCTTTCCTCTATCCCTCTACCCCCATACCCCATTTTCCTGTCTCCTCTCTCCCTCTTTTTCCTGAACCAACGATTCGATTCTACCCGTTTTGCGTCCTCGCGTATCTCTCGTTATGTCATAACCAACCCACCCTCAACCCTCACCCTCAACCCTCAATCCTTTTCCAAACTAACTCTCATCTGCATCCTCGGTGTTCTACCATGTAACTGTCATTCGTATTTATTTAACGCTATGAAAATATCTCTCACACTTTCTTCGCCATTTTAATCGCTGATCGGCGACTTATCTTGTTGATACTGCAGATTGCTATTGCTGAAAATGATAAGAGAGAATTGTCAACGTTAATATCTGTCATTGAATTTTCGCGATATTAAAATCCTTTATTACACTGTTATATTATCATGGTACTCGATACCATTTAATTGTAATAATACGAATTGATAAGAAATAGTAATCAGATATTTCAATTGTATATTTGTACAATGTACGTGTATTATTAATATTATTTCAATTGTCTGAGAATATGATTGAGGAAAAATATAAATGATAGTGTGATAAAGGATTAAAAGAGGTTTAGAAGGTATTTATATGTGAAAAAGAAATAAATCAAGCATATGATTTACCTGGAAAGGTAATTTCACTTGTAGGATAATGATCTGATTCAACCGATGTAACCATTGGCAAAGTTGCAAAAGCTGAATAAGCATCAATGACGAAATATACCAAAATGCATATAGTTGTCAGGTGTACAGCAATCCATATGATCCTAACAACAAATTATTTATCAATTACTTTCAATCTTATTCCTCATAATAATTTTCAAACAGTTCAAGTGTTTATATTCCAATCTCTAATCTCATAGAACTACGAGCATAATTCATTTCAATATTGATTAAATATAACAATTAATATAAATTTAAATATTACATTAAAAAATAAATGTTCATAATTACCTTTCTGCCCACGTTCTACGTGGCTCAACCAAATACTTGTAACCCACCAAAGCTGATTGTTCGCAATAAAGGCTAACATATTTGTACAACGTTTTACAAATATGATATCCCAATGATGATCGTTTTGTATCAGCCCAAGGATACGTAACATCTATTTTAGAAGTTTTAGTTCTATATTCCATATTTTCCTTAACAACTTTCATTTTCTCATAATCGTACAATTTTCCAAATTACACTCGCGATTGTAGACAATTTAAAACCAACTTTACTCACACTACTTCAAATACTTTAATTTTGGAAATTAATCAAAACCACGTATTCAAATAAAAAATAAATTCAATCAATATTCAATTCGATGTTTAAAGTTACACCTTTCCATTTCTTGATAAGAAAATAAAAACATATTCAAACGATGATGTTAATTGTTCTGGAACATATAAATTCTAATACAAAGATACTTTCATCGTTGACAATGAAACAACCAACTGACCACCGACAGGTTTGTCGGTCTCCTGATCATTCTTTCTACTGGGAACAAGCGTTAACCACTATTCGAGATAGTAAATCGGTCACGATGACGTTTACACGAACCACAGAATATCTGTCTATATGTCTCTCTTTCTTTATTTCTTTCTCTCTCTCTCACACTTTGTTTTAAGATAGCTTTGTTTAGTTTGAACACATCAGGACAACACTTAAACACGTATCTCTATCTCTGTCACTACGTCAATCAGGTATCTCACGCACGATCGAGTGCAAGTCACGTCTGGTTTATTTCTTTCAACCCCTTTCCCTTTTCCCCTACCTTTCTATTACTATCTCTATCTCTATCTCTATTTATCTGTCTATCCATCTACCTATCTATCTTTTTGTAAGTATCAGTACATTCGACATATCCACTGGACGAACCTAAGCTATAACGGACAGCACATGGAATAACGTTTTCCTCGCTTCCTAGCTAAACCTTCTGAATTCTTTATAACATTTTCCCATTACTATACTCCACCATCCTTCTCTTTCTATTACTATCTTTCTTTATCTACTTTATTCTCTGTGGAAGAGTTGGAACATAGCTCGAACATGAAAAGTACTCCCGAGTAGAGACATGCATCGGACTAGGATCATTCAAATGCATCGAGAATTAAATCAAGTTTACACTGTGTTAATCGAATCTACATACTCGAACGTTTCTCGATTCACTATCAATCGACTTCTATCTATCCATCTATCTATCTATCTGTTCATTGACTTTATCTATCATTGATCTATATTCGATGCATCTTTTCTTTCTTGTTTCATATTTTTATCATTTTTTTTTGTTCATAATCTTCTTCGAGTTTAGAAATCAATGTATGCATAAATTAAAACAATACTTATCCTCTTTACATTTTATTTTGTAATATTTTGCAATATTTGTTATGCAGTTTGGGTTACAATAGTTCTAATATTTAATTTTTATTTAGGAACTGTTTGGTATTGAAATAAAAATATCAGAGACAAAAGAGAGAGAGGTTCCAGTATTGATATTAATTTTTATTTAGAAACTGTCGAATATAAAAATAAAAATGTTAACGTAAAATAAAAGTACTTTAAGGAACAAATTTAGCAGAGTAAAAAAAAATATCTGAAGTTAATAGTACTTTTGATTTTATCATAGAATTATAAATCTGTATATCCATAACGAGTCTAATGCAAATTCCCAAGGGTTTAAACATTACTCTCTCGTTTTCATAGAACATAGTACTTCAGAAATGACCAAAAAGAGAAAGAGAGAGAGAGAGATAGAATGTGTACCTTAGTAAAGCAAAAGGTGCTTTCACTCGTTTCATAACTCTCACGTTTGTTCTGATAACTCGGTGGAAAGTAGAGTATCTCTCATACTTGTGCAAAGTTTCCCAACGATTTAGCCTTATCTTTAGCGTACTCTTTATGTAAAGAAGGACCTCGATCCTTATTGTATATCAGGAATAAGAAAGTATTCCTTTTACGTGATATTACTGCTTTCTTGTTTCTATCGTAAATCGTTAATATAAATTTGTTCTTAGAACATTAAAGTTTTTCTAGATTATATATTTTTTATTTTGCAAAAATTATTACTCAAAAATTATATTAAATGAGATATGAAAATTAGATGAACATCGAATAGATTAAAAAATAAATAAAACTAGAAAAAGAAAACCTAGATCTTGTATTTTTAGTTTTGTTTTTCTCGTCACTGATTGTGAGTTAAAATACACGCTGACGTTTCGAATTTACTTGCAGAATTGAAAAAGCGTATATCAAACTAGTAAAAAATCTATTTTGCTTAATCTCAAGATTACGTGTTCGTGTGTATAAGCCACGCCCAATGGTGATCCAATTTAAATACCATCCTTGTACACACCTAAAATGAAACGTATTGTGTATAAATGTGTACACACTAGACTACGAAGGGATATTAAATTCGTGTGATTTCGAATTCAAGGGATGCTGATATTTTATAGGCATCGTTCCACGAACCTTCTTTCTGTTCTCTTTTTTTTTATTTATTTTCTGTGAACAACAAAAATTGTTAAAAAGAATATACTAATATTTTTCTTATCGTATGATTTTATTATTTGTGTTTATTTGTATTCATTTATATTTATTTTTATTATTATAATATATATTAAAAAATCGTCTTGAATTAGAAAATGTTAAAATAAATGTATGTTATTAAATAATTAAAAATAATAGTCAAGAAAGAAGGAGACATACATAAACTTGTTCTTTAAAGGTCGTAGAGAAATTGTCTATGGTATATTGCGGAAACTATAAATGCATACTTAATGAAAGGCACGTTTCCGTCGAGGACATTTTACCGACCATTTCTCTCTTTTTCTCTTTCTCTCGCTTTCTCGTAAACGTGACTTATTTCAGATTGCAAAAAGCTCCATGTATAATAAAATACACGTGTCTCAATGATTTTCTAACGCATGGAAAATAATAACAGAAAGAAGGAAACAAAAAATATCAAACGAAAATAAAGTCAATGACATTTCGATGGAAACGTCAAAAAATGTCGAGTGAAATTTTATTTATAAAAAAAAGAAATAAACCTTTTATTAGGTGAAAGGAGAAGGAAGATAAAAGCATGTTCAGGTAAGAAGAAAAAAATAAAATTAAGGTTAAAAGTAGGAGATATTATTAAAAAATGGTATCTCAAAGTTGGGTTCAATGAAAATTGTGTGTTTCCGTCACTATTATAGTTTTAGTTTAGTGAGCTTTCTTTAAAGGCAAATTGAAAGAATTACTTCGTTACTTACCGATCGAAAGTATAGACCTTTTCTTGAAAGTTTACTGAGAAAAGTTTTCCGTATTCTTCTTTAAAGGAAAATTCGATATCGGCACTCAAAAACGCATTAACGGGACAATTGAGTCTCGCAGATCTCTCGATCTGGTTTCTGGAAATTTATACTTGGTTTTATTCTTATTATTAAGATCACTCGTAAACGAGGTTTTCTTTTATCCTTCTTTTAAAACTATACTTTATTATTTTATAATAATAATAATAATAATAATAATCAATATTCGGTACTATCTACGACAACAATTTCAACTTTATTTTATTTGCATTGGAAAGATCATTCGTAAACGAGTCTGTTTATTTTTATTTTAAAACGATACTTTATTATTTTATATAAAAGATTCTCTATTATCCAAAAAAAGATATTAAAATTTGTATCAGATTAAATTAATAATAATAAGAATAATAAGAATAAATGAAGTTTCAAAATAAACATTCTAATAAAATAAATTGTCTGATTAATATCACTGTGGTATAAATCAATCATCGTTATTTGAAAATTCAATGAATTCTAATAAAAACTTGGAGGAGAAAAAAGCCATCGAAAACACACACACTCACACACACACACACCTGCACACACACGTTTTAATACATGGATATACATGCACACGTAAACGCAGTAGATAGATAAAAGTAGAAAAAAAAAATAGGGGGAAAAATCTGATTTACATCGGCGTGTGAAAAACCGAGATCGAAGATATTTCTCTCTCACACAACCACACACACACACTCACGTGCACATACACGTATATACATTTTATTTTTTTTCTTTCTCTCACTCTTTCTCTCGTTCTTCCTTTCTCTGGGTGGATTCAATTATATTCGTGGCAAAGAGTAAGAGAGAAAAAGATAAAGAAAACTGCAGACGTAATCACAATGGATATTGCAGGATGCAATCTAGCCATGTGCAATTGTTTCGAGGTCGCATACACGCGACCCAATCGCGATTAGTTTTCCATCGAAAACACACACACTGATAGGTATTAAGAATCTTTACCCCAACAGTAACAGAAATTACTTTTACCTTACATTTCTTGAAACCTTTTAAAAGAATATAGAATATCCTAATAAAATTTAAAAAAAATGAAATAAAATATTCTGTAATTTTTAATATGTAAATGTATTGTAATTAGGCTTATCATACATGTCAGATACATTAAACAATTATTTTTGTAATAATTTTAATCTATTAATTAATTTATTAATTATCTTAATACGAAGAAATAAATCAAAATCTATTATTTGAAATAGGAAACCATCTGTTCAAGAAAGTAGGTCACTCGTATGGAAAGTAGGTCAGCGGTACAAAAGTAGGTCAGTGGTACAAAAACATAGTAACAATCCCATACGTATTGAATGTATTAAGAGAAAGATAGGCAAAGGTGTACGTCCGAGTTAAACGACCTCATCGGTACTGTTAATATCTCTCGATAAATTCTAAGAAATTCGTTACATACGAAATTCACAGAAAAACATTCCTTAACTACCGGCTTAGTCGAGCGTTCAATCTTTTGTTTACGTTCGGTACTCTCCGTCACTTCTCGGCCGGTGTCGACAACCCGAACGTTGTCATTTCGTCGTTAGATTTGTAATTGACCTTCGTGAATGTTCGGTACCTTTCGATTGTATTCGTAACTACTTTTCGAAATAATTGTTAGTCTCCTTTGAACGTCGGAAGTATTAACATCGATATTAGATAAATGTCATTTATTTCGTGTCGCGTATACGTATGTGCACATTTTCTCATATATGCAAGTGAATATATATGTCAGCGCGTGTGTGTGTAGTAGTGAACAGTGATATACACATATATGGATACCTGCATTTATGGATATGGATTATGCAGCATTGGATATTAGAACAAAGGTACATCTAATGTAAGTCGACTATAATTTTGAATCTTTTTGACATTTGATCTCGGCGTGATTAGATTTAACGTTAAACATATGTGAATAATTTTCGATAAAAAAAATCTTATAGGTAATCGTAAAGTTGTAGAATGTTTTTGTGACCGGACATTGTATGATACGCGTTTATAATTCACGTGAATAACTTTAGCTGCATTTATAGAACTGAAAGCGTTTCAAATATGATTCTCCTGTCAAATTTATTTCATAATAATGCATAATCAATTACATCTCGACAAGTGATAGCTCTCTTTTTTTATTTATTTTTTAATAACTCAAGTATTTCTTTTTCTTTTATATACAAACGTGTCTCGATTTGCTGCTTAAACACGTGCACACATCCAAGCATTTATAGTTCCTTAGTTTTTTTATTAGATGCATTTATTCGAATTAAATTTTTTTTCCTTTATTTTATTATATCAAGTGAGATAAAGAAAGAGAACAAGAACAAGATCAATGTGAAATTCAGAACAAAATGCAAATTTTCTTATCACCTCGTATAAGTTTAATATCAATAATTATTTAATGAAATTCAAGTATTTTTCTCAGCCAAATTAGGTTCCCGTGCGTTGAATATTTTTTATAAGAAACAAAAGTTAATTGATATTAGGTTTGTCTAGTATGATATGGAACAAATTTCAATTCAATTATGTCTACTTTTTGTTTTCTCAGCGAAAACTTGAGCTAGATTAAAAACAAAGATATGGGCAGATAGCCCAAGGTTCAAAGAAGATTTTGATATAACTTAGTCATGGTTAAGTCAAAGTGAGGTATGGGTTGCGTCAAGATAAAGTAAAAAATAGTTAAAGTTCTTTTAAGTGAAAAATTTCATAAGGTTGCGTCAGCGTTTTCTCAGCGAAATTATATTAAAGGTAGTAAAAAGATATTCATTATTTTTACATTTATTTCAAGCTCAAAATAATGGATCAATTATTTTTACATTTATTACAAACTTAGAATAATTTATTCCTTTTTACTACACCTAGTATATTATTATTATTATTATTTCAAACCTGAGACTTTTATATATATACCTGTTTTTTATATATAGCAATATAGTGCTCGTAAAATCTACATTTGCATATATATATCTGTGTATGTGTAGGTGTATGTGTGTGAGAGACAAATAAAAACGATTTATCGATCCAATGGAAATTCGTAGTACCACTTGTACGATTCTATTCTCATTATTATTATTATTATTATTATTATTATTATTATTATTCAATAGTTTAATTAATAGTGGACCATCTGTTCTCCGAAAATCTTTGATTATAATTACTTGGATAATTGCAAATTTATGAATAAAAAATTTAACTGTTTCATTTAAATAATATATAAAATTTATGTAATAATAATATTATGCTTGTAAAAATGCATAGAAGAGGTGAATCAATCGTGTGGGTGGTTTTACATAAATGACCCTGTATATAGGTCAGTAATAATGATAGGGTTAATTAGATTTAAATGTAAATAATCGACAAATAATTGATAAGATATTATTTTAGACAAAAATAATACAAAATAATATTAATATGTGTTAATAAGATTGCATTTTTATCGATATTAGGGTAAAATTTAATTAAAGATTACTGCTTAGATACACTGCTAAAGTTTTTTTAACTAAATTTTTGTTTTATCTTTTTATTAATTTTTCTTTTTTTTTGAGTTCGTATTTTATTAATATTTTACATTATGATGGAAAAAAATCTTTTGTATAATAATTTCACTTTGTCGGCTTTACTCTCTTCTCTATGTAAGGTTGGTGTACATACACGTAAGCGTGTATATACATTGAGCAAATACAGGTAGCATGCAGTATACAATATTTATACATAAACGGTAGCTTCCCCATATACATGCCATGTGTACCTACGCACATATGAAAATTTGGAGCACACAAGTTATACTCCAACGCGATGGCAATATATTTAATCTACCACTCACACACACACATACATACATACATATATATATATATATATATATGTAATATATACTCATATACACGTTTCCTCTCGTTGAATGGACAAGAATTGTCGCCGGACTGTTAGAATCTTACCGATTTGAATCTTCGATAGTGTCATGAATTTTCCATCCCGAACATATGCGAATCCTCGGGCGAAGTTCAATGGCTACAAAGCTTATGGGTATATCCTAACCATAAACGAACTTGATCGTTATTTAATGCTCTCGATTTAACCTTAATTCCAAAATAGATATGTGTGGGTGTGTGTGTTCAACTTTGTAAGGATTTTTCATAACGTTTTGTATAGATTGATCAAATAATATAATAATATACGAGATATTTAAATACTCCAGAATGAAAAGTTAAATTTCCATTTCTTGTATTATTTCTTTTTTTTACATTTTTACGCTTAGTCGAGTAATAAAATTCTCTAATTTAACGGGGTGTAGAAATAAAAATTTTAAAGAATTTAATATATGTGTGTATTGATATAAATTTTGGATTAATCGGAATAAAATTCCTAATTTAAAGATTCCTAATTTAGAGAAATTAGTATTTTAGAAAAATTCCTAATTTAGAGAAATTAGTATTTTAGAAAAATTCCTAATTTAGAGAAATTAGTATTTTAGAAAAATTCCTAATTTAGAGAAATTAGTATTTTAGAAAAATTTATAATTTAAAGATTCGTAATTTAGAAATTCGTAATTGAAAAATACGTAATTAAGAAATGTGCAATCACCGATTGGTAGTAAAAATTTTGTAAAAAATACGATTCAAATTTACATTAGATTAAATAATAAATTTATTATTAGTTTATTTATTATTGGGATATGAATATAGGTAAGATTTTTGGAGTGATGAGCGTAAGGTTAAGCTAATGTATCAAAATGTCGGTTCACCGGACATCAGTCAGCCAGCAGTACCGCGTGTTGCTCTCATAATCCTACGTCACATCACTGCCGCCAGATGCGTGGATGTGTCTCTTGCAATGTGAAATTCCACAATTACGGTACATATGTCAAGAACATTCGAAATCTGACCTTCTCTCCTCTCTCATCTCATTCCCTTTCCACTCCTCTCATCTCATCTCATCTCTTCTCCCTTTTCGTTGTATATCTCTGAGTACCTTTTAGGTCATCACTAAAAAAGTTACGAGATAATTACAGAAAACCTTTACCGAAATTTCGTTAATCCAATTTACGATTCTATCACGCATACCCAAATTTCATTTCATTTAATCTAATCGATCCAAAAGATTCAAATAGAACATTGCAACCGAAATCACTTTTTTGTACTCTCTCTCTCTCTCTCATTTGTATGTGTGTGTGTGTGTGTGTGTGTGTGTGTGTGTGTATGGGAAGAGGAGATATATGCACGTTTACAACGAAAAATACAACCGTAAAAACTGGAAACTTCAATCGTACGATTGGATCGACACGTAAATCTCGATGCTGGACACGATCGTGAGTCAATTTATTCTATAAAATGTTACTATGCTTCCTCTCTACCTTCCTTTTTTTATTTATTTATTTTCTCTCTCTCTCTCTTTCTCTCTTTTTACATCTCTGTTCACTTTGTTGCAATCAGTGACAACGAACATTTTCTATCTCTCTCTGTCTCTCTTTCCTTCGTATACTCGTAAGAGATATCCTTGATAAATCATCGTAAAAGTACAGGACGAGAATGAAATTAAATGGAAGATAAATGAAAGTATTTGAGTAGCTTCATAAAACTATGAAAGATTTACATCATTCGTAAATTCTCTTTCTGTCTTTCTATCTTTTCGGTTACTCGAATTGTTTTTTCTTTTTTTCTATTCTCTTTTTGGAAACTTCACAATGGTACAGTACGTCGCGATTAAATGATGATAAAACGATAAATTTTCCTTTTACTCGTTCATAGAAATTATTTTACGAATAAACGAGTCTACTCATTTTTGTTTCAATCGGTTATTTAAGCAATCGAAAACTTATTCGACTACTACTCTTTCGTATTTCTCTGACAATAATAGAAACATTTCTTTTTTCTTGGTATTTTATTTTTTCTTTTAATTCTATTTTATTTCCCTTTTCTTTTTTATATCTTTTTTTTTTGGGAGAACAATTTCGTGTCAGTCGGTCCCTTTTGTTCTTTCGCAGTAACACACCTCTTTTCACGTTCTTCGCGTGAACGTAGAGTAACGTAGAGGGTGACAGTAACGGATTAATCGGTGGTCACCGTGAGACTTGCAAAAACCTAGTTGATGAATTTACGGTGGCTGACGGTAGAATAGGTCAAAAAAAAGAAAAAAAAGAAAGACAGAAAGAAAGAGAAACCCGAAGTACGGAAATGTTAGCAACGATGAGAAAAAAAGATGAAGAAAATAAAAATGTTGATCAAATTCGTAACAAGGGATCTCATTTGATGAGAAAGAGAAGACAACAAATTACAAGAATAATTTAATAAACCAAACTATTTACCTTCTCAAATTGATATTTGTTCTCAAGATAAAACATAAAATAGAAATGTTGTTATTATTGTTACAAAAAAAAAACATTATTACTTCAATTAATCAAGTATTTGTTAAACAATATTTAAAATATTTCATAGTGTTTGATTGAATCGTGAATATTTATTTGTCCATTTAAAAATATTGTTTTAAGGTTGACAAATATAAATAAATAATAAAATAGAAGAAATGTATTGTATTTTTTTGAAAGATTTTGGTAATATTTTTGACAGTATCTTTGTACTTTCTAAAGTATCGATTAAACTTAATCGCAAATCAAATCTTGAAGTTACTATAAGGAAGATAGTTGGAATAGTAGCACTAGGTAGATAGAAATATATATATAGTTAGGTAGATAGGTAGGTAAGGTACGATTAAACTGTGAAAGGTAGACGCTACTGAGCAAATATTGGCGGATACGCTTGACTTCGGGTAATTCTAAGGTACTCGAATTAATTCTCGAGAATCGTACGTTCTTCTCTGTTAAACGACTGGAAGAAACGATTCATGTGGAAAGGATAACCTTTTCTGGAAATGACTAAGTACCCAGAAAAAGAGGGATGAGTCGTTCAGTTCATTCAGAAAGAAAGAGAGAATGGAAGATAATAATAAAAAAAAAAAATATAAAAAGAAAGAGAAAGAATTTTAAAACAGAAAATCAACGTTATGCGTTAAACGTTTTTCTCTTTCCAAATTATGTATAAAAAAAAAGAAAAGTATAATAGAGAAAAAGTAAGAAGAGATTTTTTTGAAGAATAAGAGAGAGAGAGAGAAAGGTAGCCTTTTTTTTGAACGATGACAGAGTTTTTAGTTTAACGAGTAAAAGTAAGTACCTAACACGGTATACTTTAGAGGTAGAGAAAATTTTCTGGATAATTGTTAACGAACAACGAAAAGTGGAGCTTTAGAAACATGACAACTGGATGGTTTTATCGAATAAAAGGGAAGGAAGAGGAATACTGAATAAATGAAAGATAGAAAGAGAGAGAGAGAGAGATAATAGAGTGTAGATCACAAGAGGAAACATGGAAGCTTTCGAAAATGGTAGGAAAGCTCAACCAGCGTAAAACGAACCACAAGCTGAAGTATTTTAGGCATTGTTAGAAAGGAGAGAACGGTGAAGAGAATGGGTAGAAGGGATCCGTGTCGCTTCTACATAAAAGCATCCCTCTTTTCTTCTTCTTCTTCTTCTTCTTCTTCTTCTTCTATCTTTCATCAAGGAGAACTCTTCTTATTCCCCTTGAAATACCACCAACCATCACCACCCAAAACGTTTTGAACAGAAACTTACGCACAAGTTTACTGCCCTCGGTTCGTTTTGGTAATCATAATACCAAATTGAATAAAGATTAAAAGAATTAGATTAAAAAAGATAGAGTTTATAATGGTGAGAGTTAAGTAGACTAACGTTTCATACCCCCATAGAAAAATTTTGAGTTTCAGTCCCTTTCGAACCTCTATTTTTATATTTTTTTTTTGTTTATTCACCTTTAAAGAGTCTCTTGTATTTATTATAAGTATCTTACGTTAGTTACCTGTTTTATGGTATTTTATTCTCTTACATTTTCTCTGTTTCTTTTAAATCTTTTTTATAATAGAAATTTTCTTATTGGTTTTTTCAATTAGATTTTGTATAATTCCAATTAGAGTTAGTATTTTATTGAAATTATTTTGTAGAAATATTACAAATTATTAAACGATACATAAAAATTAAAATTGTTAATGTGATATTAGGTCTATTAAAAAGTTCTGTCCGATTTTGGAATAAAACATAATACAAACAACGGACAGAACTTTTTGATAAACCTATTATTTTAAATTATTATTTAAAAATATCAAAATTACATAAATTTGTATGATATTTAAATTATTTATTATTAATTAATGAAATATATAATAAGTAAAATACACAAATATTACCTTCGTAAATGGAAAATAATAAAATTGTATTCCAAGGTACAATTGTGTAGTTCTGAAGAATTGTAAATAAGAAAATTTGTATTCCAAGGTACAATTGTGTAGTTCTGAAGAATTGTAAATAAGAAAATTTGTATTGTTTGATTCGATTCACACTTTATCATACCAAGATCAATAACAACAGGGATATCATCTCGATAAAAAAGGTAAAAAAAAATGGATTCATTTCTTTTTCACGAGTGACTTTTTGATGTATCTAACATCTTGACCATTCGTTCGATTTCCTGATCTATATATTTCTCTTCGACCAGATGGGAAAACTTTTATTTCCTCGAATCGTATTATCTTCTGTAGTTGCAAAAGGTAAAACCTCTTTTACTATCCCCTCCTATCTTTTTCCTCTCTTTCTCTCTTTTTTCAAATAACAACCAGAATTCCGCAATAATCGTTTTCTACGTCAATGACCGTTCTTCAATCTTTTCTCTCTACTTTCACGTTGATAATACACTTTAGGTTTGGCCTACTCTTAAAACGTTTTCGAGAGAGAATGGTTAGAAGAGGGAATACTCATTTGGTGGGAAAAGACAATTCATGGTCAATAAAAGTAAAAGGGCATAGAAGAAAATCTTTTTCCCGTTTATCCAATAACATAGAAAATAAATTGGACCACACGCGAGAGTTGTAATAAATTCTTCTTCTTCTTTTTCTTCTTATTCTTCTTCAATATTCACCTGAATGAACATAATCGACACGTATTAAAAAATATAAAAAAAAAAGTAGCAATCGTTCATAAATACACGAAAAGAACTCATTTCTTTTCTTCCCCATCGATGGTTCAATTTATTTTCTATCATTTAAAAAAAGATGATTGATAAAATATTATTTAAAAAGAATTAATGAAGAATATATTGAGTTGGAAAAATAATGTCAAGTTTTAATCATTGAATCGTAGCTAAAGATCCAACATTTTTTTTACTCCACCATTCAATATTTCCATTGGAAATAAATATAATATTGAAATAATATATGTGTATGTGTGTGTGTGTATGTGATCGAGGATTTTATTATTTTATTTAAACAAAGCTCGTGATAAAATGGCAATAGAATTTGTTTTTTTTTTCCTGTTGATCTGTCATATATAAAAATATGATTCTTATATTGATCATCAACTTGAAAGTATTATTGATATTAGGTATTGAAGTTGAACGAAACAAATGTGAAAACGTATAAGCAAATACTGTCGTATCATAAACAGTCTTCTCATTTTATTTATTTATTTATTTATATGAAATATTGGATGCGTTTGTAGAAGCTGGGTGATCGAGCTTTTGTGAGAGATAGAAATAGTTTCGAGTATGTGTCGAAAAGTAAAAAAGAATGAAAGGAAAAGAGAATGAAAGAGAGAGAGAGAGAGAGAAAGAAAGTACAACGTTTCCACAAATATCGAATGGTCCTGGCAGCGAGAAAGGAAACTCAATTTTCTCTATGCTCCACATGCAACTTTCTCTGGGAAAATGAAGTTAGCCTTCGCACGAAAGATCACACGCCCACTTTTCCATGATGTACGAGTTTAGTCATGGTCTATGGACATTGGTAAGACAAAAAGATAATAAGATAGAGAAGAGAAAGATAGAAATGGATGAATTGAAACAAAGAATAACGAATGATACGATTAAATATAAATATTACTATGAATCTAATTAAAAGTTTATTGTTTTTTGATTAAATACAACAAAAAGTATTTTATATTTATTATATTTTTATTTTATTAAACAAAATTTTCATTCACGAATGAATAGAAAAAGAAATTCAATTAAAGAACAAAATTGAAATAAAAATTCTTTTCTGTTTCAAAATAAATAAAAAATACTTAAATTTTATTATATTATTTTAGATATTAATTTATCTAGCACTAATTCTGAATGTTTATTTATGAATTAATAGAAACAATTTTAATGGGATCCATGTATAAAAAATAAATAAAATTAAAGTTAGTATTAATTATCATAGAAAACAATTTTCATAAATTGTATTTTATTTTTTTTAAAGTATTTTATATTTCATTGAATATTATTCAATATATATACAGTATTTCAATTGTTTCTAGTTAACGATACGTTAAAAAAATACGATGAAAATTAGAAAGTAAAATTAGAGAAAACGAACGATTCAGATGCATCATCGATGAGAGAGAGGAAAAAAAAAAGAAAGATTTTTCCTTTGTCTCAATCGGAACCGACGACGATTCCGATCGTATGGTACTAGAAAAGCACGAAACCAGTAAAAGAAGGATTAAAATGCAGAGAGAAGGGAAAGTTAAAAAAAAAAAAGGGAAGAGAGAGAGAAAGAAAAACTCGGAGAGCAAGTGATGATGAAAAGGATGCTCGATGGAAGGTGGAACCAAGTGAGTGAGATAGAACAAAAAATAGGAAAAAAAAGAAGAAAGAGAAAGAGAGAGAGAGAGAGAGAGATGAAAGATGAATGAAACGTGGAAGGGATAGTAAAACGGGAGTAGAGGGAACTGGGTGAAAAAAAGGGTAGTAAAACAGGGGTAGAGGGAACTGGATGGGTGAAAAGGGATTTAGGAAGGGTGTAGAACTGTCATGGCACCTCTATTGGAACACGGAGGAGCATTTCGAGTAATTATAACCCCCTCCGGCTCTTTTATTCTCCTTTCGTACTCTCTCAACGATGCTTTCTTCCAGCCATGGACTCGTCGTTGTCCTCTTCCTCTTGTTCCTCTTGCTCTTCCTCTATCTGCTATCCGGCAGATGCTATTCACTTTTTAATCTGTTTCACAAACACACGTGTATTCATCTACATATATATCATATTTTATATTTTATAATTGATTATTTTAACACTTTTACATTGCCATGTTGAATTCACTTGTTTTCCTCAGCCAAGATAGTATTTTATGATCCAAAATATGTTTTGTTTTTGGTGTACCAATAGAAATTTTTCATTGTTCAATGATATATTTTTTATCTTCAAAGTATATTCTAGTTAATGGTAATTTTTTAAATGCACGAACAGTAAATTTTCATTCAACTTTTTTCAATTGAAGTAATTCAAATCAATAATCACCATAGAGTCACTGAAGAAACTGTGGCTAATGTGACAGTCAATGTGTTAATATTTCATTGTATTGATCCTTAGATTTTTTTTTACATTAAGGACCTTATCAACTATTCCTAAACCTTTTTGATTTGTATGTGTTTTCTGACTTAAATCTATCATCTATTTTTTCTTTCCCTCTTTTTCTTCTTCTATTTCATATCTTTCCTATCAAACTTTCAGTTATTTCCCATCTAACCCTCCACTTTTATTTTTTATCCAATAATGTCACTGTACCCTCACAGGGACTCGATCCTAAGATTATTTTTTCTGAAGCGACAAATTCAATAAAATAAGAAAGTAGGTAAAAAAACACAGTAACAAAAAATATCGTACCTTGAATTTCAATTGGTATTCGTAGCCAAAGCTTTTGAAGTGTCTTCTGTTGCCACTTGTTCGAACGTAATCCTAATTACACGATACGAGAGAGAAGAGAAGGGAGAATGAGAAGTACCATAAGGCGTTTCATGGAAAATTCAGGTTCCCCTTGGTGGTAGAAATAGTCTCTCGACGATCTTCGAAGATCTTCCAGCCCTTCGTCGACAGGAGGAACAGGGAGAGGTGTTAACACTCAAATCTATAGGGGAAACAAAAGGAAATCGATTTTCATTCTGGTCGAGTATTATTCTCCCTTTATCCTTCGTTCTCCTTCACTTGATAGAATAATTTACTGTTAACGCCCTTTCGTGATTGGACATCGTTTTTAAATCAATTTCTTTCCTCTCTTTCTCTTTCTCTTTCTACATTTTTTCTTTTCATATTTTTATCTTCATCATCGGATTAAAATCTAAATTATTGAAAAAAATACATCGTACGCGAATGTCATTCCCTTTTTACTCAATTGCGACATTTCTTTTCCACCAACCAGATATAAATAATTTAATACATTAATACCTGTCGTGATCAGACATCATTTCAAATCAATTTCTTTCAAAACCAACTACACTTTCTTTTTGTATATTTATCTTAATCATTGGATAAAAATCTGTATTAATCATTTAAACAAATACATCATTCACAAATGTCATTCTTTTTTTTTTTGTAGATATACATATAAGTAATACATATAAATAATTGAATATAATAATACCTGTCGTGATCGAGTCATCGTTAAAAATCAATCATCCATACTCTAATTATTTGTACTCTTTATTCATCAAATCAAAATTATTATTAATTATTTAAAATCCAAAATACGAATATCATATTTAATATTAAAATACCATTCGTGATCAGACATCATTTAAAATCTATTTCTTTATCCTAATTACATTAAAATACTAGAAAAAATTTTTAAATGGAAATGAATATATAAATGTTAAGAAAAAGTATCAATTTGTAGAGTCGTGAAAGAATAGAAAAAAGAAAACATCTTTACACGTATAAAACCTTGAGAAAAATAGTTTTCAATTTAATCGAGGAAGTAAAATTTGGTAGATTGTGTGTGTATGGTGGTAGGTTCAAAAGAAGGATCGTATTATATGCCGCTAACTTTTCATACGTCGCGCTAGGCGAAGTTACGAGACAGGCTCGTTGGCATAAACGTCACGTGAACGTGTGCACCATAGTAAAGCATTACTTTTTAAACATCTCCACACATAAACGTGTACGATCCCCCTCGTCATATCTCTCACATGTAACATCTACGTCACGTATATAACCAACACATATAACAACGTTACTCACATATCACACATATACTAGGTTAACGTATATGATATATACGTGTATTGAAGTATTTGTAAGAAGAAGTGTTCCAAGCACACACATACACACACATACATACACACACTTAAGTATAATATTTTAAATAATAGCCGAATTTATGATAGGAGTCGAAAAGAGGGCGTTTATAGGAAGAGCTTTTAGCGTTAGATTCTTCCTAGCTGCTTTCTCTAACACATACACACAGAGATATGCACACATACGTATAAAGAAGACAGAAAGCACTACACGTTTTCTCAAGCTTCCTTTTTTCTCACATATCCATCCAGGATGAGTTGCATACGTGCATGTATACACGCTTGCTTGCATGCTTGCTTGCATGCATGAATAAGAAGAAAAATCCTTCGCACTCACGTTCGAGAAAATACAATATTCAGTTTCGTTAGAATCACTATACCAGGATAGGTAATGTAAATACATACAAAGGATATATATCTTATTTACTAAATCGAATCGATGAGACTCATTGTCATAAAGTCCTAGATAAGATTTATGTTCATACGAGTACAGGGAATTTATGAACACGTGAAATGTAAAATAGATAAGGTAAGAAAACATGACAGATTTTGATGATAAAAATATTATAGGAAAAAGAATAATAATAATAATAAAATGTAGCTTTCTTTGACTATGTATGACACGTACATATGTGTATATGTATTACATGTAAAACGGTATATAAATAATATCAACCATCACGTATAGAAATGATCTGTTTGCCAAACGTACACCACCTCTCTCGTGTTTGCAAGAAATCTTTTTTATCTATTTTTGGTTTTTTTATTTGTCAAAGTTCTCCTCGTTGAATAACCAACGTTGCAATTAACGTATTAATAAAACAAAGTTAACAGGTGTGAAAGTAGTTTAGAAAAATGTCAAGGTTTTAATTTAAAACCATTAGAGAATAACTGACGTTGTTAAACATAAGATTTCATCTAACGGATTTATCATCATCACGAATGGCTCGTAAACAAGACCATTTAGTATGTCTCGTCTACAGTTATCTACTCAAAGGAAGTTTAAACGTTATGAGCATAGAAGCTCGTTTATGTCTCTTTCTTTCTATCTCATTCACTTACTCACTGACTCGCTCATTCATTCACTATAGAATAATCCTCATAGTTATCACAATTAACATTTGACAATCGTATCACACGTGAATTTCCTATTAAATCCAATTGTATCTCGTTTGATTAGATTCCATTTAATCATTTGAAATTTATATATGTATTCTATGGTGAATAAAATAAAACCAGGATAGTTCTTTCGTCAAAGAATAGTACAAGTTATTTGAAAGATAAATCAAAGTGATTCAAAGAAAATAACGAAGATTATTTCGAAGAATAACAGATATGTAGGATTATTTTCAATAAATAAATACTAAACTATTAAATTAAACGTGTGAGAATTTATTCTAAGATCTAAACGGTATACACGTAAGGATCAGTTATGAATGGGGAAGATAATAGATTGGATCTTCTAGACGTAAGATAAGATGAAAGATGAATGGTAAACGATACAAGTTAATGGATGAATTATCAAATATTTGGTATTCCGTTGATCTGACGAGCAAATTCTAGCGGTCAAGGTGGTTAGGTGCATCGATTATGCGTGCCTTAACTTCCTACATTCCCACGGCATTTACGAACGATTATCGATCACCATAGAAGTGGTTCAGTTCAGATATATAGATTAGTTTGAAACTCGAATCAATTACATCTACATCTATAGCCACTTAGGCGAGTAAGGACTACGACGACTAGGATGATGACGATGGTGACGACGACGACGACGAGGTGAAAGAGAAGGAGGAGAAGGAGGAAGAGAAGGAGGAGGATAGTAATAGTAATGTTTGAATCTCTATGTGTTAGTATTAGAACGTTACTCGTAATAGTAACTACTACTACTACTACTAATAATAATAATAATAGTAATAGTAGTAGTATTAGTAGTAGTATTAGTAGTAATAGTGGTAGTGGTAGTGTTGGGATACCCGCGGAGCCGCGAGGTATAACCAAATCTAATTAGTAATGCCGATTTAGCAAACCCTAATTGCGCACCAACATATCACCAGCAATTTATGCGATGCCCGTGTTATGAATCACTTCGTAACCGTGTTTTCCACGATCACAGGGACCCATATATCTATACATATTTATATATATATATATATATATAAATACATGTATATGTGTGTTGGATTAGTTATATACATGTATTTATGTATATATGTATGTATGTATGTATGTATGGTTGCTTATATATTTCGAAAGAGGGGTTAGAAGGGAGAGTGAGAATAAGAGAGAGAGAGAGAGAGAGAGAGGTCAACACTGTTCCCGATTTGATATTAATTTCCATACTTATTAAGGGATCGCGACTACATCTACAACAAGCAACCCCACTAATACTACCACAAATCCCATTGGCTAGTTAGGAAAGGATGGTACCAACCATGTTATCAGTACGTCATATCCTACCCCTATGTCAAGGAAGCTTTTCTGTTATGGTTCGCTATGCTGATTAATATATCGTTTGGATTAACCGCGAATATCTATGGATTTTCCCTGTAAAGGCAAAGTTTAGTTTCGTTTAACGATCGATCGTAAAGCTTTAAATTTCTTACACCCCTCTAACTCCACTTTCCACCTTTATCTCATCTTATCTTATCTCACCTTATTCCAATCTCTCAAACATCTAAAATCTTCTTATTTTTATTATGGAAGTAATTAAATTTCTAGGAATGATTAGATTTTGATAGAAATTTTGTCAGGTCGTTTAGATTAGAATGATTTAGGAAATAGATCGGTTTAAGTATTTAAATGATTCTCTATTTTATCTATTTATTTATCTATCTATATTTATTTATTTATTTTATTGATTTTATTTATACGGTTTATTGTAGCAATTCCTTCGTTTGAACATTTTCATTGTCAATTTAATTTGTATGGTAAAGAACGAAGTTGATAATGAGTAAGAGACAATTACACGTGCAATTAGTGAGTTCTCTAATAAAGCATTTTTAAAATCGACTTGGCAGAAATCGATGCAATTAGTCACTCGTTGGAAAAGCGTTTACGCGTTATATACTTACGTTTAACATATACATATATATACATATACATACACATTACATGTATACATGTGTATGTATCAATACTATGTGTATATATTATAATTGTAAGTAGATAAGTTATATCTACGTGGATTCTCTCATACACACACACACGCATATATGCGTGCATTCATGGATAGATAAATGGAAAGAACATTTTTTTATTTTTTTTATTTCTGAGTATAATAAAATGATGAGCATTCATTCGCATAAAATTGTAGCCAGTTTGACAATCACCGTTATGGCAGTGTCCATTAGCTCCTAATAAAGCTATGTCAATTCCCATATAAAATGCATGAACGATAACGTTGCTCTAATTTCTCATATACCTTATCCTACGTGAATAATACTCATTAACGTGTTTTAAACGGATAATGCTTTAAACTTGAATAAAGTTATCGTTTAATCCGAACGTAGGAAAATACATATACATATATATACATATACATATATATATTTGAATGTATATAGAAGGTGTTTCAAAATATGTTAATGATATAAATTCAGAAATGATGTTTTAGTAAGCTAATATAACAAAAAAGGAAGAGTGACAGTGCATAGAGCACTTGTATAAAAAATTGTTACATCCCAGTGTGGTGTAATTATTTTTAGATAATATAAAATAAATATATAACTCAAAAGAAATTCATAGAATTATATTATAATTATTATTGTAGAAAAAAGAATTGTCAAAGTACTGTAAGTGGGGAAAAGAAGAGTAGTTTAAGGAAAAATTGCAGTAAGGAATAGTTACTAGAATTAAAGTGCAATGATTAGAATAGATTTAAAGTGCAGCAGATGCACAGGAACTGCATTTGAGGGTCTATGTTAAAAGATGTAAAAATCTTATACATGAAATATATTATTGTACTATTATATAGTTATTAATAAATATTATATAATTGAATAAATATGAAATACATGGAGTGTTATAAAAAAAATAGAAACAAAGTCATTTAGGGACTTATAATAATCTTATTATTCATGTTAATCTATCAACGTCAAGTCAACAAAAATTATGTATCATACTTGCTGAGAATTTATTGTATACTCTTTAATTAATAATTAAAAAAAATTTATGTAGGGAATATAATTTATATGAATTTTTGATTTTTTTAAACGTACTAGAAATCTTCTTCAGAAAAATATGTTCAGATATTTTGTGAAACATCCTGTATATACTTTTAGATTTATATATAGAGATAACTCTTCGCGAATGTCGTTAGAAGAGAATAATAAATCGAGCGTGAAATTCGCTAGTGAAAAAGCCTTCAACGCGAGAAGTCTGTTCATTTGGAAAAAAGATTAAAGGCACCATCACCAACCATACGAATCGAACGATGATATTATTTTTATTAGAAATTTTTTTGTCTACATCTGTAAGATACTTCAAAGGATCTTTTATTCTACAATATGAATATATTTTTCATTTCTTCTTTTTACTTAGGTATTTTCAATCGATATTTAATTAAATCGATTATTCTTCAATCATTTATTGACATTTAATAATACCTTTGTTCAATAAATTGATCTATTATTTATATTATTAATAACAAATTTAAATACACTTATTGTTTTTCCATAAAATATTTATATACAAGTTTGTAATAATTATAAATAATTATCAATTATTCAATTAAAAAATACTTCAATAGTAATTAAAACCAATATAATATTTCTTTTATTAATCATTCCTCAAATGTCCCCTGTAAAAGTCTGTTTTCCCCTTAAACTTGAGAAAAGCCAAAAGGTAGTAAGGTAACCCAAGATAAGAAGAAGAAGAAGAAGAAGATGTGCTATGTGAAACTTACGTAATTTGTCTTCATTTCCGGCAGAAAGGGATTCGTTTATGGTTGTGTTCTACGAGAGGAGACGTTTACGTTAGGCACGTAAAGTTATTAAACATAGTACCGATAGCCGTCGTGGCTTTGCATTGAAATAAAGTTTCAGAGTTTAAATTAGAATAGTTTCGTATGTACTCATCCCCCTTACACTCCCTTACACCCCTTTACACCCCTTCTACCCTGTACCTCTCTTGATCTGTTTCACTCTCTCTCTCTTTCTCTGTTTCTCTGTTTCGTTTCAGCACTCTTTCTATTTTTATTTCTCGTGGTTATACGTGCGAAAGTACAGATGCACAACGTATACTATAATAAATAAAGCTGATCTTAACTGCGATATAGACAAATATATATCAATGTCAAGTAGACGGTGTGGTCCCGCTTTAAATGCAAATTCAACAACTCTTTTATTTTGTTTCTTCTTCTTCTTCTTCTTCTTTTTTACTTTTGCTGTTTATAGGATATAGAAACCATACTCTCAATAAATCCACCTAGATCGAATAAGAATATTCTTTGGTATAAAAGAAATTATAATTAAAATTGTTACAATTATTTATGAATATTTAATTTAATGTTATTTAATGTTCACTGAAGAAATGGATTATTAATAGTGGAGGAATGGAATAACGTATCAATAGTTATATTGGTTTACTTAAAAATTCTTTCTTATTATTTTTATGGTTTGTTAGTGCATTTGAGTTGCATTGTTCCAAGGATTTATATTAAAGTATGGAGTTAGTTTATCAAAGTTTGAATAATATATATTTTAATGTTATTGTATTACCATATAAATCATAGAAATTTTTATTTGATGTAGTACACCCATCCATACATTTACATCCATGTAGATAAGTCATAGGAATGGTATGTTCTTTGTAAGAAAAATGTGAAAGGATTATATCAAAGACAGTTGGAGAAACGAGTTGGACAAAAGTAGAGGTGAGAAAAATAAAAGAGATAAATATATATCAAAATTGAGGATGGTTGGAACGAGGTTGAAGAAGACAGGTTCTTGTAAAAGGATCGGTTTCACAAATCTGTAGAAAAACTGGAAAGTAATGTTGCTGAAAATTAAGATATTCTCTCTGTAACAGGTCCTCGATTCTTTTTATAGTAAACGACTTGACATAGATCACAAAATTCTTCTTACCTCCAATGTAATAAATTTATCCTACCACGTGTCTCTTTTCACTTTTTCTTTTCTATTTTCTTCCTTTGTTATTTTTTTCTTGACACGTTAAAAAAAATGATCGAAAAGCGTACATCTAAAGACACTAGTCGTACATTCCCAAACACTCGAGAAAAATGATTAATGAATTTTGTCGAAAGAAGTTCTTTTCAAGAATATCTAATAAAAATAATCACAATTATTATTATCCATGAATGTTTAAATTTGTTTCCACTTTTTTAAATTGATGGAAGAAGGAAAAAAGGAGGGAAGGTGTATTAAAAGAAATCATAGAAATAAACAAATATATTCTAAATTTTATTCCAATATTAAATTATTTTAAGATTAAGTTGTCAAGGTAAATTATAAGAAATAAAATGAAACATAGATGTTAATTGTAAGTGAAAATAATAATTTGAAATATATCTGGGAAAAGAATTTATTTTTATAAACGTTTTACCATTGAAACATAACAATTTCTTGATTCGTTGAATAATTAATCTAAACTATGTAGTAAATTTATTTTATTAAAGAAGAAACATAATAGAAGGAGAGTTTAGAATAATTCAAATAAGAAACACAATCTTCATTTATTTCTTAAAAAAAACGAAACAAACTAATTGGAATACAGTCAAATAGATCTTGGATCTTTTATTTTTGTTTTGTATTTTTTCTTTTTGGAAAAAAAGTCGAACGAGTCTTCTAATACTTTTGCGTACGAGAGAAAACGTGATCGACTCTCATTTAGTTCAACCGTATCAGAAAAGACTTTTCGTTGGAAATGACACCCTTGGGAAACGTTTCGTTGAAAACGTTCTCTTGGTCGTCGTATTTCTACCAAAAAGAAACTTTTCTTCGAAGACTGACAATACTAACAGTATAGCAAATACGAAACTAGAATTATTTTGGAAAAAATTAAACATCTGTTGTTTGAAAATATTACAAGAATATTTTATTTCAAATAATATTGGTATTTCTAAATTTTTCTCATCTCTCCAGCTGTTTATGAATGACACATTAAATAAAAAAAGAAATTAATCAACAACAGTGTTATATTTATTGTATAATGAACTGAAACAAACTTTAGCTTGTAAATTTTTCAAATGAAACTTACGAAGAAGATCTTTGTCGTAAAATTCTTCGATATTTTTCAAACAACGATGTTTCAAAGCTTCCTCTTTGGTCAAAAGTAAAGTATTCCATGGTGACCATTGAATGTCATTACGAAAACGTAAGAGGTACAATCTATCGAGTATGTCGCATTCAGAAATAGGAGATTTTCCATGCCAGATAGTGTTCACTAGACGATAAATGACTTTGGGTGATATCACGAAAGCAAATCCTGTGTTACAACGATTTCTCGTCTCAAGACGCCTGACCTCTCTTAGCATACGTCGATAAGGTTCGTATACAATCCTGGGTGTTCTTCCAGGACGTAAACTTATGCAATAAACGCATGATGATAATTTGTGAAACGTTGAAAAACAATCTTTATAGGTGTATTTGATCTTTGGTAAAACTCTACCACAACTTTGACAAAGTTTCGAAGAAATCCTATCATCCTCATGATTTTTATCATCCAAAGTATTCTTTCGATAATTTAACAATGAACTTTTGGCGAATAATAAAAATGCTAGATTAATACGTTCCCTCAGACAACGAAGTTTGGATATTTTGGTGTTGATTGAGAGAAGATCTATTTCTTGATTGATTAAATAAATCAATTCGTTGGAATAAATGCAAGTGTGTGGTTCAGCTTCTTTTTTAATCTTCATCAAAAGTTCTATACGGTTTATAATAGTGGAAGAAGGAAAGTATGATGATGATGATGATGATGAAGATGATTTTTCTTGATAGGAATCAATGTTTTTGGTCGATAACATTTCATAAAATTGTTGAAATTGTCTCGACTTTAGAATTATCGGTGTGTCAACGTAAATCGATTTTTCTTGATTAATCTTCCATAAGACTGGTTTGGTAAGCTCATTCAAGAAATAACATCTACGTCGTTCCTTTAACTTCAACTTGACCGCACTTTTCATCGAGTCTATCTTACGAAGTATTTCTACTTCTTTCGATAGGATGATACTACAAACTGCGATCTTCGACGATTGGAAAAGCTTACCGGTCACTATTCTCTCGATCTCTGAAATACGCCATTCCTCCAATGCATTGTAAAGCCGATCAAAATCGGATTTAGTTTTCGGATTTAGAATATCCAGTTTCGAAAGAAGATCTATATTTTCGAATAGAGATTGACTTGTGGTTTCAAGAAAATCCTTTTTCCTTTCTTCGATGAAATTTTCTAAAAAATCTTCATCTTTCTTCCTTGCTCGATAAGCTCTATAAAATCGTAATAAATAACCCATAATAATAATAATAATAAAATTAATATAATTGATTAATTAAATTTTCAGTGATGTTTCTATAAAAGAAATTAAATATTACCTGTAAAATCTTTGTATCTTGATTGCAGCACTCTCTTCTAAAGACAAATTCGTAGATTTTATTAATTCGATGGTAGTATTGAAAGTATTACGAACTCGTATGAATTTATCTTTTACATCAGGAACATAACTCGTTCGAATAGCTTTATCACGATACGTACACGTAGAAACATTAACAACATTCACCGTTTGTACAAAGGAATTACACTTATTGTTAATATCCTTTCTGTCTACAGTTGTTTGTGTAAATGCATTGTAGTATAATATTCCTCTTAGATTATCCCTCCAACCACCAAGAAATATTTGTTCTTTAGGACTTTCGTCGATTATTTCAACTACTACGACCATTTTAATTATCTCTTTACCTTAAATAAACCTGTAAAAAAATACAATTAGCAAATTTAAGATTATTACAACACTGGTTTGATATAACACTGATTTGAAATGAGGAATACAACTAACTTTATTGCTACAGAAAACAAAATCTGATTTTCATTTTGAGAAGATGAATAAAAATATAAAATGGAGCAAATTCTCAATTGAATTATATGCATTTTTTGCTTCACTTCATACTTGACAACCTAATAAAACATATTCTTATTGATAGGTTTCTTTAAACGAATTAACCGTGTTAAACGAGGGACATCTGTATATATCTCATATTCATTCAACGTAGATGTATCGATAGGTTTGTAGGCATGTATAAGGGACACAGTTGTTACAATATTTGCGCAATGCCACGGTACGAAATTGGCGACAATATTGCAACAACCGCAAGCAGGTTTTCATGGCGTAGGGTATCGACAACGTTTGCTTGCTTGGTTGCTTGCTTGCTTGCTCTGTTTCGTTAGCCAATGTTCCGAGGTTTATAATACATGTATCTAGCAACGATGAAAATTTATCATCCTGTGATGATAATGACACTCGTAGGCCATTTTTTAGATTGTTCTTCTCATCTTCTATCTCTCTTGGTTTGGTTGCAAATCGTACGAAGATTTAAATGATAAATGCGAAAGATATTTACTACGATTGTCCAGGAATAAATATGTGTGTGTATGTGTGTATGTGTATGTTTATTTATGTATGTGTGTGTGTGTGTGAGAGGGTGTGAGGGTGTGAGGGAAGCTATCGACACAAATCGTAGCCGAGCTTACAGATAATCCGATCGGGTTAATCTTTATGAACGAAGCACGACTGTAACTACTGTTCCTTTTTTTTTTCTTTTTTTTTTATTATCTAAAAAACAAAACAAGAATATAGATGAGTGATATTTAAATAAAGAAAAAAAAGTTAATTATGTATAATTCAATTAATCAAACTATTCATTGCACAAATTGATTGACTCCAATATTTTTTGAGAAATCTTTAATCAAAGTGTCGATGCATCTTGGTATAAGTCATAATTTTTTTTTATATTTATAATAACTTTGTATAAATAATTAAATATCGATATTCATTAAAAAGAAAACAATTTTATAAATAAATAATTTATTATTTAGAGATCCACTTTGATTAACTCTGTACTCTGATGTAAATCGTTGCAATGATGCAACTCGAATGCACTTGTGAGTCATGTGAATGATAAAGAAATTATGAAAAAGGGGAATTTTAATTATAAAAGGGAATTTTTAAATAATAATATTGCATTTTCTATACTTTGCTATGATGTTAATCAATTAATGCAGTAAATGTTTTAATTCTGGTAAGTAAAAAATGAATTGTGAGTGATACAAGTTATTATGTATCTTTTAGAAGAAACTTTTGTTTCCTCAGAATAAGAAGTCAAACTTGAAAATCTTCTTTCTTTCTTTCTTCTTTTTATTATTTTTTATATTTTTTTTCTCTTCTTCATTTCAAAGCTTCATTCAACGAAGGTTGGGAAAAGAACGCAAGGGAAGATAACTACCAAGGCGACCTGTGGGATAACGATAATGCTTGCAATAAAGGAAATTACTATTCCACGGTTTAAGGTTCTGACGGCGAGCTGCAACTTGAGAAAAGAACGTGTAGAAAGAAAAAGAGAAAGAAAGAATACTCGTTTTGCAATTTTAAGTAGTTCATATCTACCTTCACCTCTCTTGCAAGGATTGTGCTCATCACATTCAGCTAGAAATTTTCCTCACGATCGAGACATCTAATTGTAAGTTAACGTTTCCCCTTAAAAAAGAAATAAAAAAGAAGAAAGGACCATTCTGACCATTTTAAACAATCAATTTTATCATCCACAATTATTTGTTTTTGTTTATTTAATTATTTACTTACATCACTCGTAGTTGATTTTTTATCTAAGACAAGCTTTAGACTTTAATAGGAAAAGATTAAAAATAAATAAAAATTAGAATGTTAGGTGATATTTTTTTGTAGATAAAATGATCATTTAGGTTCCTCGATTGCACTAATATTGCATTATCATAATTAAATTAATCAAACTAAATGGGGATAGGAATTAAATTAATTCGAGTCAACGTTGATTGATTTTATACGATTTTTTAATATTCTTTTCTTTCTTTTTTCACAACTAGGAATAAAATAATATTATAAATGTTTTTTCTTCTTTTTTCTTGGCAATAAAGTTGAACTACTTTAAACCATTATCGCGAATGCACATTAATCGATCGCTATCGTCGGTAGGAGGTGGTCATCGAAGCTTTTCATTTTATGCATACATGTATCTACATATATATGTGTATATGTGTATATGTATGTGTGTACACAAACATATCGAACGTGACTCTATCTGGACATTGTCCATCCTTTTATCGACCATCTGAACGTACCAATAACGGAAACGATTGTTCCTATCGATACTTTAACGCAGGAACGTTTAATAAATTCTAATGTTTTAGATTCACATAGAATTTCATTCGATTAACTTTAACTTTAGAAATAATAAATTATTGTATATCGAAATCTCATCACATATGGGTACTTCAGTTATTTTGAACACATTGCATGCAGTGAGTATATTTAAAAATATCAACACCATAAACACATACAATGCTTATAAAATAAAATAAAATAAAATATACTCTCTGTTTTTTTTCTTACAATCGACGAGTTTAGAAATTGTAATACAGCTTAGAAACAAAGACGACACTTTCCCAAAGCTGTTATCTTTTTCCCAAGTAAAGTACATATTCAGTTCTCTTGGGGGATTAACCCAGTGATAAATATTCCTTGTATCATGGGGTGTATGATAAAACAAGTCTAAAGAAGAACCAGAGATAGAGAAAGGAAATGTCACAAAACAAAACGGAAATGTAGAAAATAAAATAGATGAAAAAAATATAAATAGATAAGAGTGAGAGAGAGAAAAAGTATGTTTCTTATTGAGAAAGTTTCTTACAATAACAAAACGTTGAACAACAACGAAAAACTCCTATGTTGTTGCTGATGCTGCTATTGCTGATGCAGCTGCTACTGCTGCTGCTGTGTACTTGTCGTGGAACAATAATTATAAAAGATGTTAATTTTCGTAAGTTGTAGGAAGAGAAGAAAGAAGAGAAGAAAGAGGAGGAAAACTGAGAGGATGAGGGAAAAGGAATGGGTGGTGTTTTCGAGAAAGATGAAACGACCCGTTGACAAGTAGGAAACTGGTAACAAAGGCCACCCAAGAGAATACTTTCTACACGCTATGCACGTGCGACGTATAACACTTTTCATATATTATGAATTACTATGCAAAGAAAATTGTACCAAAGGATTGAGAAAGACCATGAAATGAAAAACAAACCAGAGAGAGAGAGAGAGAGAATGATGAGAGGTTTGGTAAAACACAACACACATAGCAAAGATTTTCTTGAAAACGAACATTGAACGAACGATAAATTTACTATCAAACATACTCATTAAGATTTCACATATTTATTAATAAATTAAATATATATGGGTGTATGTGTGTGTTTTTAGAAATATTTTGTACTCCAAGTACATTAATTGACAAGATTTTTATTAAAATAAATACAAAACGTGTACTACTTACTCGATTATCAATTGAAAAAATAATCTCTCCTGTTTTATCCAAGTTTGGTTTATAATTAAAGATTAATTAAATTTATTCTTAATTGTTAATAAAGAAAAATTGTTTTATGGATTTAGATTGAAATTGTCTTCCTTCTTCTGTTCACTTTTCCCACTTATATTATTTTCTTTAGTTGAAATATAAATAATACTCATCGAGTGTATTTCTTCAAGTAGGGTACACGTCTTCTATTTAGTTAAGTATCAACGTTAAATTCATTTACTTTAACGAGTTGCAAATGTATACTACTTGGAGTCGAAGGTATACTAAAACTACCAGAAGGGATGAATAAAATAGAAGAGAATAAAGATACGAACGAGTTCTAAACGTTAAAATCCTTAAATCTTTGTCGTTGCTAATGGTAACGTAGTTTGGTCGATCAGTCAAATGAATTTCATTGTCCTTTTCTAAGTTTCTTTTCTCAAATAGCAATTAAGCTTTCAGAATCCTAATTTCGGTATAAAAAAATAATAATTATATTCTTGTTACACGTAAGATTGTTGATAAAATACTCGTCCTGCATTGTTCGATTTCAACAATAAAAAATAATAAACCCAATAATTAAAATTGGTTGATAAAATACTGGTCTTACATCAATCTTACATAAAACAACTCTTACGTTATATAAATTATTGAAATAACAACAACAAAAACTGCTATTTTATATGAGATGCAATAGTATTTATTGAAATTTATTTAAACAATATTTCACATATAACAAAACACTATCAAAGAGTAAAACTTTGACAATCATTTTCAACGATTTAAAACTCATATCCTTCGAGATAGATCCCTTTGGTAAATGGCACGTAATCCTTTCTATCCTGTATCACGTAAAATCGAGAGGATTCTCTAAATCTTCTGTCGAAGTAGCTCAATCGTCTGAATAAAAATATAATCAAAATTATTTAACAAAAATAAATATACATTTCAAACGACACACGTGTAACGAATCAAATTCCATGGAATTTTTAAATAATAATAATTAATAATAAATAATAAATTTACTTGAAATAATTTTTGGCTGTCAAATGTTTCAATAAAATTTGATTTAACAAAGCTTTAGAATAAACTTTAGTTAAATCATCGATACGTAAATGAATTTCTGTTTCTTCTTCAGTTAATAGAATGCAATTCCATGGTGACCATTCAACGTGTTTATTGTATCTAACCAATCTCAAAAGATAAATATCCGATTGTTTACTAATGGCTGAATGACTGTGCCAAATGTTATTAATTAAATGATAAATATCTCTCGGTTGAATAATAAATGCCAACGAGGAGAAACATCTTTGTCGTTTTTCTTCAGCTCTTAGATGATTTAAAATAAAAATGTATGGTTCGTAATTAACGTGACAGTAACTTCGTTCCCTTAAACTCGTACAACCTTTATTAAAAAATTAAAAAATAAATAAAAACAATATTATTTGATTTGTTTTTTAAATAATACTTTTAATATTTCTTTTCTTTCATTCTTCCAATTACCAAACGTTGCTAGCTTTTTCCCTCAATTATTTTAATAAAAATAAATAATTAAAAATGTCCAAAAGATAATTATTAAATCAAATACATGCATGTGTCTTATATATTTAAAATAAAAAAATTAAAACTGCATTTACTGGTACAAGTAGTTAATTTTTTCAATCCACTGTGAGGTGAAAATCTTTGATAAGGAAGTATCCTTCTACAGCTTCTACAAAATATTGTTTTAGTTTCTAATGGTTCACGAAATTCTTCGCATTTAGGATCATTTTTAAAACCTCTATCGATATTCGTACAAGCACATGTACCAGAAGTTGCTACGAATTTTAAATAATCACCTATAATAATTAAAACAATAATCATATTTTGGTGTATTCAAAATTTGCATATTAATATTAATATTAATTTTATAAGAATTTTTGATTTGTTTTTTTATCAAATTCTTACAAAGTATTCTTTTCCTTAAATATTCGAGAGACAAATTTTGAATTCCTCTTGACAATAAAGCAATCTCTTGGTCCAATAAATAAATCAAATCAAATGAAGAAATACAAAGATTCAATTTCAATGATTTCTTTAACATTTTTAACAATTCTAATCGATCATTAACAGTGATATTATTTTTATTTAACGAATCGTAAATATTTAAATATTCTCGTGCTTTTTGATTCTTCAATGTGACCATTTCTACAAGATTACCTTTGTAACCGTGCCATTGTATTGATTTAGAATTGATTTTTAAAAATTTAACACGTTTTCTAGTTTTGTATTCCTCTTTGATAGTTTGTTTGAATTTATCTAAAACATTGAACATTTCTATGGTTTTTTTCAAAAGAAAACAATTTTCAGCACGTTGCGTTGCTTTGAAATAACGTGCATTTATTTCATTTGTACGATCACGTCTCCAACGTTCGATTAATTCATACAACATATCAAAATCTATTCTACTTCGTGGATTAATCTTTCGTAAAAGTTCTTCCTCGTATCTTTTCCTGCGAACAGATTTTCGAAATATTGGATTGCTGGGTAAACGAAATCTCGAATTTTTTGCCACGATTCAATTCAGGGTAAATCCATTTTCTTGTATTTGTTGTTTTTTTTTTTTTTTTAAATACAAGTGAGAAAAAAGTTTGAATAATAATTAAATGTACTTCCTTTATGATCAATTTTAATGAATATTAATTTTTATTATTCTTTTCTTATTGAAATATTATTATTTTAATACCTGTACATAATGATTCTCTCTTCTTGATATTGTTTACATTTATTCATTATTTCCCTATATTTTCTAGCACATTCCTTCAAACATTTCAAAAGTCTATAAACTCGATAATTTTTTTGAATTATCCTAGCATTTCCATCGTAATCAAGACGCCATTGTGTTTCATCGTATGTTACATAACATTTAGCAGTTATGTATTTGTCATTCGCATTAGATACGTTACAATTCGTTCTAAGCGATTAATACAATATTAATTGAAATTAAAAAAGGAAGAGAGATACATGTACGAATAGGGACTATAAATTAGCTATTTTTTAATTAAAATTACAAATAATTATTTAAAATATTTAAAAGAGTACAATTAATAATTAAAAATATTAATAAACCATATACCAAGTTTCATAAATATTGAACGAATTATTCAAAACCAAGTAAAATTCAATCGTTTATATGTATCTCTCTCCCCCTCTTTAAAGGAGGCAGGGAACAGAAGAAAAGAAAACCAAAAATAAATACATAGATTAAAAAAGATTAAGAAAACATAATGTTTTAAAGTATTTGAATTAACTTATGTCATCTAACCGCCACATCTGAGTGACTTTATTACGGGAAGATTGAGTTGTCACATCTTTAGTTTCCACAGTTTGAACGGCAATGCTAAAGCAATCGTGCCAGGAAATATTTTTAGACGGTGGTCCAGTTTGAGATGCTGCGTTTAAATATTTTACACCAGTGATCTTATTTCGCCAACCACCCAAATAAGGTTTCACGATCTTACGATCTTCGATTTCTGTTATTAAAACCATCCCTTCTTCTCGTTAATATCTTTTTTTTAATACCAATTACACGTCTTCTTTTTGCTACAGCAGCAGCAACAGCATTAAACATACGACGATAAGTTTATTAAATAATAAAAAGATAAGCAAGATTGTCCATCCATTAAAACGCTTATTCTTGGTATTTTAAAGCTTATTAAAAAAAAGAAAACGATTAATATAAGATAATACAGATATCTTCAGATATATGTAAGCCCATAATTATGAAAGTGATCCAAATCATATATTTCTTGTTTCAAGATATTTCATGAATTACATTTAAATTAATACACTAAATAAATTTCATATAACATTGAAATTACAACCACTAACTAATCATTTATTTTTGACAATATCGTTAAGATTACATTGAATTAATTTAATTAAAAATAATGTGGTGTGAAATAACTGATAAACTTATTTATTTATTTTTTTTTTTAATTTTGATTTAGATCACTTTCATAATTATTGGCTTATATATAAGAGAAAATAAAGCACGCGTTTAAATGTTTCTTTTTTATATGTGAAACAAATTTGTTTATATATATTATAAATAAAAGTAAAACTTAAAAAATATTCTGCATTCTCTAAACAGATCTTGAGTTATGACAAGTAACGAGAAAACGTGTATATAATATACATTTAAATTATTGATATTATATATATTTATATAAATGTTATGGTCAATATATATTTATTCTACGTATTATATACATTACCCATAGTAATATATTAACCATAACATATATACAAGGTATCCTGTAACAGATGGTACAAACAAGCAAAGAATAATTCTACATGAAAGACTAAATCAATAATTTAAAATAAAATTTGTTTCTCTACATTAAATAAATTTTAAAAATTTGTCAAATACGTGTGCACTTGGACTGAGTCTTGTAAAAACTCTAAAAACTAAAATTCTCTATTCGACTAGGATAAAAATCTGGCAATGAAATGAAACTGAATCAAGTGTACGAATAATTGTTTAGAAAATAATATTTTTCAATAAGACAATCAGATCTTAAGAAATTTTATTTGACATTTTCGATTTACTGTTCCTTGGTCATTTATATTTTATCAATTACAGGACACTTTGTATATAGGCAAAAAAAAAAAAAAAAAGATTGATCCTGAAGTTTACACAGCGAAATGCGAATTTTTTTCCTTTCCTTTTATTTTTTTTAGCTACCTTTATTATTTTTCTTTTTAATGAAATCTTTTTTTCTTTTCTCAGAACACCCACTCGATTATTATCGCTATAAGTTATTTAATTAGATATATCCTATTATTTAGTATGTATAGTTTAACATTATCGCACTATCTACATTATTGGACTCTACATAATAATAATATTTACATTTCACATTGGCTTTTTAACTTTTATAAACATTATTTTATATATATTTGTATGTGTGCATATAAATATACATATTTGTATATACATACATACATATTTTCGTATATGTAGTATGCATAAATCGTACACACAAAACATTCGTTCACACGCGACTTACATAGATTTTCTCATTTTAACGCATACTAAACATTTTTTCATAACTTATGTACAAATATCGATTTCTTATTAGCAATAGAGTTTATAAAAAAAAAAAAAAGATATCTTCGTGTGTATGAGAAAATGTATATAATTGTATATTACTAAAAACTGTAGAATTACATCATTTAAATAAATAGAACATTCGTTTTTTTCTTTTTTATTTTAAAACAAAGATTTATCATTTCTTTTTTTCTTTTCTATTCTTCTTCTTCTTTCGCAAATATGCCAAATAAAAGTTTTGAGATAGTTTTTGTTGTTTTTTTTTTCTTCTTCTTCTTTTTGAAACATAACGCATTTAAAAAAAAAAAGTATTCGCAAGATTTAATTACATGAAACACTAAAATTGAAAATACAAATTTTAAATTGAATAAAATATAAAAACATATCTATTGTGAGGGATATACAAATTTAGGTAAGCTTAATCAAAGGAAAATGTTGATGACATGAGAAATCAAATACTGGCGGTTCTTTAGAATCCTTTTTATGTCCGTCAGCCAATAATTTAAGAACCACGAAATTAGTCTTCGCCACTTTTAATAGATCGTTGATCTGTAAAATAAAAATTAATTTAACATCAAAAAAATATAATCTACTTTAATAATTTTAAATCTTACCTCGTTCAAGGTATTGATAGTTGTTGGATAAGGTAATGATATTGCACGTTCCAATAAATTTCTAGCTCTATGAAAGTGCCAACAACCTGCCAGATATTGTGTCGAGCTTGTAACTTTGTCCTAAACAATAAATAAATAAATAAACAATCACATTAATACTCAGAAAATTTTTTAACTAAATAACATTATTGATATATTTACTAACATTTTTCTTATATGACTGAGAGTTAGTCATTTCTGAGAATTCTTGATAATTAACTGGTGGAGGAGTACGAAGAGAAAAGAATGGCAATAGCCTATGTTCGTATCTTACTCTTTCCGAATCAAATTGAGTTTCTGGAAGAGGAATCTTTCCATCCATACGAAATCCAACTAAAGCCTGTAAATATTATTTTTTCATTTTAATTACACAATAAAAATAAATCAATATATATATATAACTTATTATATAATCATAAAAACGTACTTTGTAGTAACCACCGCAAATATTTTGCATTGCTTGATATATTAAACTTTCAAAATGATGTGGTCTCGGTGTAGATTTTTTTTTTTTATTTTTGGCACTCTTTTTACCTCCCCTACCTTTGTGTGTATCATTGTATGCTTCTTGTTCGTTTAAATATGTATCCGCTCTTGTAATAGCAGATACTACCCATGGGTATAAAAATTCATGCAGGTACCAAAAAATATAATGATATTCGTGTACTGAGTACAATTCTAATTCAAAACCACTTAAGAGATACATAATCATTACACGTAACATATGATATAAAATCCATGTGCCAAAACGAGCCCAATGCGACTTTGAGAAATCGCTTTTTAATGAACGTAAGTACCCATCTACTCTTTCAGCCTAAAAATATACACATATATCTTTATATAGATTAAATATGTCTATCATATTTAAATAAGATTAATCAATATAATATAATAATGAAATAAAAATAAATACGTATTATATTACCTTATCTTGTAAGGTTGCAAAATCTTCTAATAAATGTGCCAACTTATCCCTTTGTCTAGCCCTGTTATGTCCAGTCAATTGCAACAAATTTCCAAACAAGGTAACGCAACGTGAAAAAAAACTATCGACGTATTCCTTGAGCTGATGATTTTGAAGCAATGTATTTTTAGACATTAATACCGGTGGAGCAATAAAATTTCTAGCCGCATCTTTCAATACATCAGCAAAATTGTGTACGCCAAATACACGGTTTGTTGCTGGTAAATAAACTATTTGTAACATTGACCGTGATAATATGCATGGGCTTCTTCGTGAAAATTCTAAAAAAAAGTCCTAAAAAGAAATTCGTTCACTTGACATTTAAAGTTATTAATCGTCGTTACTTATTACAACAATTACTTACCAATGCTGCATGAAATCCGGTATGATTAGTGATTTTAGTAACAGTTTTAAATCTATTTAACAATTCATCTAGGTATTCTAAAGCCTCAACACGAGGCTTTATTTTAGTATATCTTGGAAAGGTGGGTGGTAGTAATCTCTGATTGACCATGGCATCAAAACCCATTATATTTGGATGATCGGCTATTAAAAATAAATAATTCTTCATAAAAAAAGTAAATGGATATTTAATTAAGCAGATAAATAAATGAGTATAATAAACTTACATATTTCATCTGCCTTTTCACCACGATTAACAGTCTTGATCATAATTTGAATTAAATCTGAACAATTTGATAACAATCTTTGACATTCGGTTAAATTTTGTTGCAACTGTTCCTTACGTCCCATTAACGATAAAGTTTGATAGAACATCTTGGTAAATCTAATTCTCACATAAAGCGCTAAACCTTCATTGTACTGTACAGTGAAATACAACACTAGTTAATTTGGAAAATATGAAATACTTTAATGGACAATAATTAAATATTTGTACATATAAAAAAGAATAAAAAATCCTCACCTCTTTATCCAATTCTACGTTGACCGGTTTTATTCTACTTTTTCTGTGAAGTTCCTCTTCAACATCTCTCAACATAGATATTGTTTTTTGTTCGTTAATATCTTGTTGCAACCTATATCCATATGTAAGACTTTGAAAATCTTCTTCCTCAAAAACTAAAGCTTTGTTAATACAGTCCTTGATCACTTCGATAATTTTATACACGGCGTAACAAAATGTCTTCAAAGTTTTGTCTATTATCATTGAAGGCTGATGTAAATATAAATTAGTAAAAACTGTCTGTACTAAGCTATGTCCTTCCAACCAACACACTATGCAAGAGTACGTAGAATCTATTATTCCTATAACTTCGGCAGGTGTTAAATTATCCAATTTAATAGCACCCGTTTCTACAGCCTGTACGAATGTACAAGGCTTGCTGTTTCCACGATTGCACAGCATGCCTGCATCCATTTTAGGATCCATCATCTCGATGGCTGACATTGCTTCAAAGAGGCCAAAGAACTCATTGTGCAAGAGTTCTCCCAGTTCCAATTCTAAACAAAAGCATGAGTACCATATAATAAATAAAGATCATATTTCTATAAACTTTAAGATTTCTTGTAAAAATCCATATAGATTCTTATAATTTATATTTTACTTAATTAATTATAAAACCTAATTCTCTCATGACTAGCATACAAACACGTAACATAAAAAACATACGTTTTTTTTATAAAAGAATACTCTAAATAATATACTTTCAATGCAATTAAATAATAAAATGAAAAATAATAAAAAGAAAGAAAGAAAAGAAA
The DNA here is from genome assembly GCA_023678845.1 of Mischocyttarus mexicanus. Taxonomy (NCBI): domain Eukaryota; kingdom Metazoa; phylum Arthropoda; class Insecta; order Hymenoptera; family Vespidae; genus Mischocyttarus; species Mischocyttarus mexicanus. The sequence continues at coordinate 184,810 of JACGTP010000060.1, read as the reverse complement.
TGGCCCTAATTAATATACACATATATATATACATATATATATATATATATTACATATATTGCGTTTTTATATTTTGATTACCTGTAATAGCATCGAAGAATTCTTGAGTAATATCTACCCAGTTGTAGGATACTTGATTAAATCTGCAATACAAATATTCATAAAAATTATTTTTTTTTTTTTAAATCTAACTCTCATCTTCCCTTTGGAGAATATGTTGTGTATTAGGTTATTTCTCATAAACGTTATACCATCTTTATTAAATTCTATTAAAGATTTCTTTGAAATATAATTTACAATGAACGTATGTAATAATTATTATAATTATTATTCATCTTGTTATAACTTACGGCAGTTTTTTATCCTCATTCATATCAACCGAATTTTCATCCTCCACCATGGTCGCCATTGTTGTCCTAACAGCATCACCAATTGTTAAATTGAAAAAATGATTTTTTTTCTCGACTCAAAACCACAACTAGCGAAAGAACATTATTTTAAAGTTGGTAAAAGAACTAGAACGCACTCTACCATCATTTCAGGAAACATTTTAGGAAATAATATTTTTTAACACATATCATGCTTCTTTTTTAATTTGATCATCCCCCTTTGACCCCCTTTACCACCACGATCAAATTTTCGATTAAACAAAAATTAAATTTTTATGCTTTTACATTGGAATCAAAATTATTTTGATAAAGGATAAATATTAAAATGAATGTTTATTCATTTTTTGATTAATTGTTAATTTAATAATGTCTATAATATTAATTGCACATTTATTTATTAAAATATTTATTGTGATCTTATATGCAATTGACTTGTGCGCAGACTCAAATACTGTCAGATGATTTGACACACAATCTTTGATTTGGAGAAGGAGTACCAACTTTTGAAAAAAATATTCTCTTTAAGATTCTTTCTTATTGATATATGCATATATATATACACAGTATATTTCTTAATTATGTGTACTTTTATAGTGTCAAATAAATAAAAATAAAATATACACTTATTTTTAACAATTTATATTGGTGTTATATTGGTATTGATATATACATATATATACAGTGTGAATACATAAAAATAACATTTTTATTGATAATATTTTATCAGTATCAATAATGTTGGTATTAATGATTACGAGATTGACAGATCGTTTTGACTAAATTTATTCGTGGTTACGCGAGTTGTATGTATATGTGTGTTTATTAAAATTGTAAAGAAAAAAATATTATTTATATTATTAATTTATAAGATTAATTAGAGTAAAAAAAAAATAACATGGATGAAGCGAAATTTTTGAAAAGGTATAATTTTGTATTGATTATACAAGAATTGAATGCATTAAAAAACTTTATTTGTTGTCATCATAGTTGTCACTTTATCTGTGTCAAATAATTTAGATTTTATTAATATATTTACATTGTAATTTATAGAAAAGTTAGATCTGGTACATTGGATGTACACCCAACAGAAAAAGCATTAGTAATTAATTATGATGTTGAAGCACTCATTTTAGGAGAACTTGGTGATCCTATGCTTGGAGATCGCAAGGTATGATATCTTTTATATAATTAAAAATAATAATTCATCTTCTAAGTGTGATTAATTATTTAATTACATATGTTTCATGTTATAGGAATGTCAAAAGATAATTAGATTGAAAAGTTTAAACGCAGATACCAATGTAGCGTTATTAGCAAAGGAAGTTATGGATAAATGTTCTCTAATACACGAATCCAAATTACACGAAGTTGAACAACTTATTTATTACCTTCAAATGCGTAGAATCAATGAAAGTGGTAAGCAGTTACTTTTATTGTTATCTATTTGTTTCTTTCTTTGATTAATAATTGTTTATAATATGTGTGTGTGTGTTTTTTCATATATAGGTAATGACAGTACTACTCAACTTCAAAGACCAACGTCATCTAATTCTATGAATATAGAAAGCAGTGATTCAGAACGGGCTATAATCAGTAACATTAATAGTTACATTGAGTTATTGTACGAAGAGATGTCAGATAAAATAAAAGGATCATCTTTGATCCTACAATTAGCCCGTGTACCTGACAATCTTTTAGAATTAACTAAAGATGGTATAATTCTTATTAACACATTGTGTATGAAAGTATAAAATTATTATTATTAATATCGATATCTTTTATTTTCTAGAATCATTATTGAGTGCTTTGGCTAGAGTTCTTAGAGAAGATTGGCGACGTAGTATAGAACTTTCAACTAATATTATATACATCTTTTTTTGCTTCTCAATGTATAGCCAATTTCATGATATCGTTCTTGAATACAGGGTAAGTGTACAAAATTAAATAAGAAACCTAGTCATCTCTTGACAACATTTTTCTTACATTTATTATATTGTATTATTTTTGGACAGATCGGTTCTCTTTGTATGGATATTATAATTTTCGAGTTAAATCGTTATGATCAATGGAAAGAGGACATGGACAAATGTAGACGTCATTTTGAAAATACCACTGGATTGGTTCTTTTTCCTACTACAAATGATACAAGCGATAAAAGAATTAAAATTATTGATGATATTTGGAATACGGATGGTCCATTGGATTATGAAACCAAAAGAAGATCTGTTGAAGTTAATTCTAGTGTTAGTGAAAGTGATTTGAAAAAGATGAAAGATGAACTTGAAAAAAGTCGTAGAAAGTTTAAAAGTTTAACTAAAAAACAGGAACAATTGTTAAGAGGTAATATATATATATATTAATAAAATTTGTTGTATAATTAATTTAATTAACAAATAATTTTTTTAATTACAGTTGCTTTCTACTTGCTATTGAATATTGCTGAAAACATGGATGTTGAAAGAAAAATGCGTAAAAAAAATATCATTGGTATGTTGATCAAAACATTGGACAGAACTAACATTGATTTATTAATTCTGGTTGTTACGTTTTTAAAAAAATTATCTATTTTTCGCGAAAACAAGGATCTAATGGTAAAATTACTGTCTGTGATATTATTAGATTATTTTTCTTTTTCACTTTTTTTATTTTCCAAACACACTAAATAATCTATATATGTTTTTAAACAATTATAGGCGGAAGATAATGTGGTAGAGAAACTACCACGACTTTTACAAAGCAACAATACAGATCTTATAACGAGTACATTAAAATTATTATATAATTTATCTTTCGATGCTAAATTAAGAGCAAAAATGATACGAGTTGGTATGTTACCCAAATTGATTAAATTACTCAGTCAAGGTAAGTGTAATATTTTTTGTTATCAATTATTTTACAAAAATATATGATATCATCACTTTTTTTATTTTCTTATAAATTATTATTTTTTAGGTGATGTAAAAAATATAGCTACAGTCTTAGGATTATTGTATCATGTAAGTATGGATGATAAAGTCAAGTCTATGTTTACAAACACTGACTGCATTCCAATGGTAAGTATTTCTTACAAAACCAAATTCTTCTATTTATATTTAAAAGGAAAAATAAAAATATGTGTAATTATATTGTAGGTGATGGATATGATTTTAAATCTCAAAGCTGAGTTCGTGAAATTAGAATTAATAGCGCTTGGAGTAAACTTAGCAACAAATTCTAAAAATGCACAACTTATGATAGAGAACAATTGTTTACAAAATCTTATACAAAAAGCATTTAGAAATCAAGACTCTTTGATCATGAAAATGATCAGAAATATTTCACAACATGATTCAGTGAAAGAGAATTTTGTTGTAAGTTAATTGTTACAAGAAAAAATAATAATCTGTATTGCTGCTTCAAAATATTTATCAAGATATACTTAAGAACTAATATATAAATATGTGTACTCTATTAGGAATTCGTAGGTGATCTTGCCATGGCTGTGAATCAATCAGATTACGAGGATTTTGTAATAGAAGTTGTCGGTATTTTAGGAAATCTAGAATTACCCGATTTAGATTATTCTCAAATTCTTCAAAGATGTAATTTAATACCTTGGATACGTAACAATTTAGTTCCAGGTATAAATTATAAATCAAATTTATATGTGCAACTTTTATTAAATATCAACAAATATTTGTTTTTAAACTCGTATTCTTATTTTACAGGAAAAACACGAGATGATTTGGTACTTGAAGTTGTAATATTCTTAGGTACCGCAGCTAACGATGAAGATTGTGCTCGTTTGTTGTGTAAAGCAGATCTACTTTTATCTCTTATTGAATTGCTTAAAGGTTTTTATTGAGTTTTATTGTATTATGTATATTTTATTAAAAAAAAAAAACGATAAATCATTTAAATGAAATATGTTACAGCAAAGCAAGAGGACGACGAAATGGTTTTACAAATAATTTATGTATTTTATCAAATATCTAAGCATGATTCAACAAGAGATTATTTAATCCGCGAGACTGGTAATGGTAATAAGCAATCTACTTTGCTTTACTCGTTATAAGTTAAACAAAAATATACAAATAATTGTCCAATAATAAAAATAATTCGATCAATTTACAGAAGCACCTGGGTATTTAATAGATTTGATGCACGATAAAAATCCAGCTATCAGAAAAGTTTGCGATGCTTGTTTGGACGTTATTGCTGTAAGTAATTTTTAATCTGAAAAAGTTTACTTAAAGTATATCTCATATCAATTTTATTGTATTATTAAATTATATATAAATATTTTAGATGTGCGACAAAAATTGGGCAGCACGTATTAAAGTAGAAAAATTCCGATCGCATAATCAACAATGGTTGGAGATGGTTGAATCTATAGGTGGAGATGCAGCTACACAATTATTACCAGATGAAGATGACAGTCTCTCCCCATTTCTAAGTGGAGAACTTTTAAAACACACTATGTTGTTCCCATCTGGTAATTAGTTTTATTATCAAATATATTATATTATTTATAATAGTATTACATAATTTATCATTTCTTTTTCTATGTAGGTAACTCGTCATTATACAATACAGACGATGGATTTTCATTGATGAAAAATTCGTCGGGATCTTCTGAAAATCTCAGTCGACCAGTTAGCAGGTGACCACTTTTTGTTTTTTTATTTTTTATTAAATAAAATATCAATCAAACTCTTTTGTAAAAATAATTTATAATATATAATTTGTTTAGGTATAGAGATCTCGATGAGATAGGTGAACTTATGGCACGTTCTAAATCACGAATATCACTTGGCACAGGTTTGGAAGATTCGTATTACAACAACAGAGTTAAATTTACTGATTTAGATAATCCACATGTATTGATATGAGAAGAAAGTAATATGTAATATTACTAACGTATATTTTCTCATGATTCCTACATGTATCAAAGCTAGCTTATGTTATTTCTTATATGCAAAATATTAGAGTAAATATTCTATAAAGATGTGTCTCTATATTGAAAGAACTATATTGTGAAGTTATAGAAAAGATTTATTTGATTGATCTCGTAGTTATATATACATATATATATCTATATATCTATATATCTAGTGCCTTTCTATACTTTGTTAATTTATTAGACGCATTTCTCATTGCTCTTCAATTTTACTAGTCATTTATTTTACTTATTATTATTATTATTATTATTATTATTATTATTATATTATAATTAATCAATATAATAGTTGCTACATTATGAAGTCAATGTAAAGCTCCAAGAAAAAATGTACAATTTTAACTTCTTTTATATACAGGGTATAAAATCCTGTACTACCAGTTACAGAACACCATATATATATCTTTTTAAAAGGATTTAATGTAACAAAAGAAAGAAAAAAAAAACAAAAAATACATAAATATTAGGAAGAGTTAATACCAAAGAGTTTTATATGTAAAATTAAATTGATAATTTTTATCAGAAATGTGTAAGAATATTTAAAATAATGATGATATGCCAACGATATCGAATATTTTTTATATGCTTACTAATTATAATATTTAAGTATTTCTTTTTTTTTTCTTTTTCTTAGATATAGCAGATAAATTTAATATGGCCTCGAATATATTAATTATTTATAGCTCTATATGATTTTGTGCAATAATATATAGTTAGTAAATTAGTTTGATAATAATTTATGTATAGTTAGTCAAAATTTTTCTAATTTTTTAATTTTTTTATTCTTTGATCGAATTTATTTTTTGCTTAAAATAAATATATATATATATATATGTGTATCTATATAAAAGACTGGTAGATGAAATATTAACTCGATGAAAATTGATCAAACGGTTCTTAATTTATTGTTAGAACATAAACTTTTTCTTATAATACTTTCGGCGTTGGGATTAAATAAAACGGTATAACTATTATCACCATCTGTAAAAAATGTATGTTCCTTTAAATCCCAACTGACAGGACTATCCGAAAATCCTTGAACGTGTAAACTGCCCCATGGTAAATCGTTTTGCGACAATACGTATTTCTTTATTAAATTATAAATTTTTATAGCCCTTTGTCTAGAAAAAAATCCTATATAATCTAGATATTTTACTTCATCTACAAGTATATTTGGTTTTGGGCATTTATATGTATTTACATACTCCTCGGATGTTCCTTCATTTTTTCTAAAAAATATAAACGAACCCATAAAACAATTGTTACACGTATGTAATATTATAATAAATATTATTTTATAAAAACTGTACGTACATATTTCCAGAAATACTAAACATGCCAAGCCATTCGTAAAAATCTTCATTAATGTTATAACTATCTGTAAGAATAGGCACATTAACATTAGATTCAGTTCTGTATGAAAGTTTTGGTTGAGAAAGTGAAACACTATATCCACGTTGATGAAACCATGCAGCAACTGATGACGGGCACATATTAACATCTTAAAATGAAAAATAAATTGTATATTACGAATTTATAAATTAATTTGTATTACATATCAAGTTATTATCATCAGTAACAAATTTAATAGATTTAATTTACCTGGCGGTTCCCATATTAATATTACATCAAATATTAAATCCAGATGATTCTCCAAAGCTGTTTTAACGCGTTCGTAATTTTTCTTACCAGGTAGAAAATGTTTAGCCGTTAAATCAATATTCACAACTACGATGATTTACGAAGAAGACAAATACCACAAGAACAGAAATAAATGAGATAAGAATCTAATAATTGAAAATTAAAATAATAATAATAATAATGATAATAAAAGTCAAAATATTATTTTGAGATGTATACCATTTCGTGTATTTATTTTACGATCAAAGAAAGATTTCTGTCCTTCTAATCCAAGTTTATAAAAATCTTCGCATAACAATGAAATTATCAAAATACCATTTGGAGTAACAGCTATGCTATTAGATAAATCAATTTTATTTCCAATTGCTAGAAGAGTTAATTCTCCTGAAAAGAAAATTTATATTATATTATTATGAATTAAAGTTCAAATAAAATAATACGTATAATCATTAAAAAAAAGTATATCAATATATATATAAGTGAGAATAAGCATTAAACCTTTTTTAACAAATGCATCAATAAATTGTTTATTCAACAATTCAGAAACGTGAAGACCTTTGATTTTATAATAATCAGTATCTTCTATAATACTATTTATTACACTATCAGGTATATTACTTGAATGTGGAAGTATTAAAGAAACCTATTAACAAAAATTAACAACCAAATTAAAACACTTTTCTTTCATCCACACACAATATTTTTTTGTATATAACCTACAAATACGTGAAGAATGAAAACGTTTAGTTACTTACTGCATGATTGAAATAATGTTTTTTAATTGTAACAGGAACATCTGTTTTTTTATTATCTAATTTTTCAACATTGAAATAATGTTGAATTGGTTTGAAATTCCATACTTTAGGACTTAACATTTTAATCTAATTCTTTATGTATTTAGAGGAGAAAACAACAATTTGTTGAACTTGGCCCCACAAAATGTTGCACCGGCCCTGAGTATCTTATGCAGTAGTATATCGGTGCATACATACTGGAAAATCGACTGTAGTTAATACAAGCCTCGGTAGCGCAGTAGGCAGCGCGTAAGTCTCATAATCTTAAGGTCGTGAGTTCGATCCTCACCCGAGGCATTATTTTTGCTATTTTATTTAATTATTTTTTTTTATGCATCCAATGATATAAATTATTTTTTATATAATAAATCACATAATATTATTTACTTCTTATATTCAAATTAATTCTTTTCAATTTACTTTTCATATATATATATATATATATATGAATATATAAGATAATATTATAGTTACATATATTCCCAGCAGATGGTACTTTCAGTTCAACTTGAACGTAGCTATTATTATTTACTTGCATTTCTATGTGGTCCATAGCTCGTTTCAGATAAAGAAGCACGTGGATATTTAATTGTTTAAATAATATTATTAATGCTGTTTTTATAATGGAAACAAACAATAAAATACAATACTTGATTGTGGACACAAGTGGATTTATTAAAAATGCACCACTGCAGGTAATAAATATTCTTTTCATTCAAATAAAATTACTTAACAAATTTTATAAATTACTTACTAGTTAAATATTTATTAAATTATTTATATATAATGTTTATAATTATATTTATTGTTATTTTAGGAAATCGGTGTTAATATTATAACTGAAAAAGATGTAGTTAATGAGATAACCAATAAACGTCAATTGCGAAGGCTAGTTGTACTTCCATATGATTTACATGTTCAAAGTGTTTTTCCAGAGAACATTAAATTTGGTAAATAGATTAAATTTATCTCAAAATCTCATTATATATAAATTTATTATTGAAATATTTATTCACTTAGTAATTAAATTTATTTATCCAATATAGTTACTGAATTCGCTAAGAAAACAGGTGATTATACTAGTTTATCTGCCACCGATGTTAAAGTAATTGCGCTTACATATCAATTGGAAAAAGAAAAAGTGGGTACAGAACATTTAAAGGAAATTCCTACTATTGTGAAAACTATTAACACTGCAAAGTGTAATAAAAATGGTTCTAAACCTATTGTCGGATTCTATATGCCAAAGAAAAAAGTAAGTTTGTATATAAACACACACACACATATATATAAATTGTTAACATATATGTATAAATTACAGCCAAAGAAAACAAATAAAACTAAAGATAAAAAAAAGGTAATAGAAAGTGAGGAAGAAGTATACGTTGATTCTCTTCCTGTGAATCAAGAAAACGAAGAAAATCAAGAAAAGGTAGAGAACAAAAATGATAATGAACGTGTAGAATATGAAGAAGACCAGCTTTTATCGGATGTTACAAAATCTTCTGATGATGAATGCGTATCTGATTATGAGACAGCTACATCAGATGTAGAAGATGATGTAGAAAATGTAGAAGATGTAGAAGATTATGTAGAAGATGTAGAAGATGATGTAGAAAATGTAGAAGATGTAGAAAATGTAGAAGATGTAGAAGATGATGTAGAAAATGTAGAAGATGTAGAAGATGATGTAGAAAATGTAGAAGATGCAGAAGATGATACAGAAGATGATGTAGATATTGAAACAAAAGATTTGGCAGAAAAATTTGCGAATCTCAATAGCGAACCATCGCAATTAGAAATTCAGAGCGAAGATGGAAATACGCATAACGTAGATGATATTCTTGTGACCATATCGAATAAGGAAGATAAAGATTCATTAGAAGAGTTAAATGAATCTGAAGATGACTGCGATAATGATGATGATTGGATCACACCAAGTAAGAAGTCTTTTTTATTTTATAGATAAAAATATCAAAATATCATAGATATTATACTACATATATACTACATTAATAATTCTAGATAATATTAAAAATGTAAAAAAGCAAATGGACTCTAACATACTTAAAGAAAAATCTGCTACCGTTGCTTGTTTAACAATGGATTTTGCAATGCAAAATGTTTTAATGCAAATTGGATTGAACGTAGCATCCTTGGATGGAAAAGTAATCAAACAAATGCGAACATTTATATTTAGATGTTACGCTTGTTTCAAAACTACCAGCATAATGACCAAAGTATTTTGTCCTAATTGCGGTAATAAAACATTAAAAAAAGTTGCTATTTCGTTAGATGACAATGGTAAACAACAAATTCATATTAATACACGGAGACCACTTACAGCCAAAGGAAAGAAAGTATGTATTCAAATAAAAATAATAATAATAATAACTAAATTCTTGATTTAATAAATAAATAACATTTATCTGTTCTTTTAGTTTTCTTTGCCAAAGCCACAAGGTGGAAAACATGGAAATAATCCAATACTTTGCGAGGATCAACCTATGCCACAACAACGTATTTCTAAATTGGCAAGAACCAAAAATGATCCACTATACGATGACTATATTGCAGGATTTTCTCCATTTGTTACACGAGATGTATATTCTAAATCTGCTATGTTAGGTATTCGATCAAATGGTGGTGTTAAATATTGGATGAAGAAAAATCCTAATGAATCTAGGAGAAAACGAAAATAATCTTAAAATAAAATAGATTATTATTTGTTATATGTATATTTTGAATGTATAATATTTATATTAATATTTTATAAAAATTCAACCTTTGTTATTTTATACACCTATATAATATTCATTATTGATTTTTATTAATACACATCACTATTCAAAGAAAAGTTTAAAAATTTACTATGCGTAAATTCCTATGTTGTTTCAGTTTCGTACCACCAGAGTGCGTAACTTGTAACAAAACGATCAACTATGAAGTTATCTGCATATACCGGTTACTTGTCGAGATAAATACGTATGACTGTAAATGATGTTTGGAATTGGGTGTTTTATATGCATTTAAACTAATTTCATGAGTGAATTTTTATATATTTATTAATACATTCATAATAAAGTATAATATTATATTAATAATTGTTAATAAAACTTAGTAAAATGTATTCTATATGTAAAAGCACTCATCCTGCAACAGGAGTAGAACATGCTATCACATGTTATTTTTTCAATCGTTCTGAAAAGTGTCTTGTAGTTGCCGGTTCTAATATTATAAGAATATTTCGTTTAATTCCAGACGCGGATACGACGAAAAGAGACAAATATATAGGTACAGATTTATTTATTTATTTTCTTTTTATTAATATTATTATTACATAAAATTACAATTGTATTCACTTATAAATATTGTCATGTTATTGTTTATTTTGTTTATAACAGAATCACGTTCTCCAAAAATGAAATTAGAATGTTTAGCACAATATACTTTACATGGGAATGTAATGTCTATGCAAGCTGTACATTTAATTGGATCTCAACGAGATTCTCTCTTGTTGAGTTTTCGTGATGCAAAGTTGTCTGTTGTTGAATACGATCAAGAAACTCATGATCTTAGAACAGTATCTTTGCATTATTTTGAAGAAGAAGAAATACGGGTAATAAAACAATTTCGTATCGCACTTTTATAATTAAGTTATTATTTAAACTAACTTTAATGATATTAATCTATTCCAATATGATTTACTATGCTAAGCTATCAACAATGTGTTATATTGATATGTTGTTATAAGTAAAATAAGAAGGAATAATTATTTATTAGGATGGATGGACAAATCATCACCATATACCAATTGTAAGAGTAGATCCTGAGGGTCGCTGTGCAGTGATGTTGATATATGGTCGTAAATTAGTAGTACTACCATTCCGTAAGGATCCAAGTCTTGATGATGGAGATTTATTAGATACAGCTAAATTAACTGCATCTAACAAAACGCCTATACTGTCATCATATATGATTGTATTAAAAAGTTTGGAAGAAAAGATGGACAACGTTATAGATTTGCAATTTTTACATGGATACTATGAACCAACTTTGCTAATTCTTTATGAACCAGTAAGAACATTTTCAGGGTAAGCATTTATCAAAATATCAATAATGTTTTAATCTAAAATAATATATATTTTGTAAAATAATTTATTTACACAGACGTATTGCTGTAAGACAAGATACTTGTGCAATGGTAGCAATATCATTAAATATTCAACAAAGAGTTCATCCTATTATATGGTCTGTTTCTAATTTACCATTTGATTGTTATCAAGCAGTACCAGTGAAAAAACCTCTTGGTGGAACATTAATAATGGCAGTAAATTCTTTAATTTATTTGAATCAAAGTATTCCACCATATGGTGTATGTCTTAATAGTTTAGCGGATACAAGTACAAATTTTCCTCTAAGTGAGTAGAATTTGTTTTAAAATAGCTTTACGCAAATGTTAAAAACATATATTTATTTATTATATAATTTATTAAATAAATTTTTCTTTTCTTTTCTTAGAACCACAAGAAGGAGTTAAAATGAGTTTGGAAGGTGCCCAGGTTGCATTTATATCTCCAGATCGTTTAGTAATCTCTTTGAAAAGTGGAGAATTATATGTACTGTCCTTGTTTGCAGACAGTATGCGTTCAGTACGTGGTTTTCATTTTGATAAAGCAGCTGCCAGCGTTTTAACATCGTGCGTAAGTTATATTTTTCTATCAATTAATTTATTTTACATTTAAATAAAACATACATTTAATTTAATATCGATTATTAGGTATGCATGTGTGAAGATAATTATCTTTTCCTTGGCTCGCGTCTTGGTAATTCATTATTATTAAGGTTTACTGAAAAAGAACCAGAAAATGAACAAAATCTGAATGATAATGATATCGTAGTTGAAGATAGCGAGAGCGAAGAAACTCCAGCAAAAAAAATAAAACAAGATTTTCTTGGAGATTGGATGGCATCTGATGTATTAGATATCAAAGATCCAGAAGAATTAGAAGTGTATGGAAGTGAAACACATACATCTATTCACATAACGTCCTATATCTTCGAGGTATATTTATTATTATTATTATTACTTTTTATTTCACGTAAGAATAATTTATTTATTTATATTTTATTATTATTATTATTTCAAGGTATGCGATAGCTTGTTGAATATAGGACCCTGTGGAAATATATCTATGGGAGAGCCAGCATTTTTATCAGATGAATTTTCACATAATCAAGATCCTGATGTTGAATTAGTTACAACATCTGGGTATGGAAAAAATGGTGCTCTTTGTGTTCTACAAAGATCTATTCGACCTCAGGTAGTAACAACATTTGAATTACCTGGATGCGAGGATATGTGGACTGTCATTGGTAATTTAAATAATGATAATCAAACAAAAACTGAATCGGAAGGTTCCCATGCTTTCTTAATATTAAGTCAAGAAGATTCAACTATGGTATATAACTACGATTATAATAATAAATATTATATATATGTATATATACGATAAAATTGTATTTAATAAATTTATAGATTCTACAAACTGGTCAAGAAATAAACGAAGTTGATCAAAGTGGATTCAGCACTCAGGGAAGTACAATTTACGCAGGAAATCTTGGTGCCAACAGATACATAGTTCAAGTTACACAAATGGGTATTCGACTTTTACAAGGAATTGAACAGGTATATAATAATAATCTTTCATTTTTGGAACCATGGTTAAGAAAATAGATTTGATTTTATTCTTGCTTGCTTTCCTCTTTCCATCTACTATTTATTTTAGTTTTCCAATTATTAGATTGCACTTTATATTCTTTGGTTTCTAGTATAATACTGCATCACTATTTTCTATTTTTTTCTTTCTTTATAATTACAGATACAACATATGCCCTTGGATCTTGGTTCTCCTATAGTTCATGCTAGTTGTGCTGATCCATATGTAACTATACTTTCAGAAGATGGTCAAGTTATGTTACTTACGCTTAGAGAAGGAAGAGGTTTAGCAAGATTGCATGCACAAGCTGCTAATTTATTATTCGTAAGTATATATAAATATTTATAAATGATCATAGAGAGTAATTATTTGTATTAAATTAATAGCGTCCACAAATAGAAGCACTCTGTGCATATAGAGATGTAAGTGGACTTTTCACAACACAATTGAATGAAAATGCGGATGATGATGCACCGGAGGAAGAACACAACGTTGAGGAACCACCTGTCGTTAGTAATATTGATAACGAAGATGACCTTTTATATGGTGATGCACCAGCTTTTCAAATGCCTGTACCAACTCATACTAAAAATATTGATGGAACAATCAAAAAACCACTATGGTATACCTTTTTATTATCATTTAATGATATTACATTATTTTTATATTTTATCGTCAATTGTTTATTCATATAATAATCATACGATTATTTATAGGTGGCAAAAACATTTACAAGAAATTAAACCTACGTATTGGTTACTAGTATATAGAGATAATGGAACCTTAGAAATTTATTCTTTGCCAGACTTACGTTTGTCTTATCTTATTCGTAATTTTGGTTACGGACAACATGTTTTACACGATAGTATGGAATCTACAACATTACAAACTAATCCTGTCAATGAAATTCCTAATCCTGAAAATCAGGTAAATACCTTTAACTGTATAGATTATTTTCTAGCATATTATATTGCATTTGATAAACCTTATATATAAATATTTATTTAAAATCTATTATTTACACAGGTACGTGAAATTTTGATGGTAGCTTTAGGCCATCATGGAAACAGACCAATGCTTTTAGTACGTTTAGATACTGAATTGCAAATTTATCAAACATATAAATATCCCAAAGGACATTTAAAATTACGATTTAACAAATTAAATCATGGTATTATACCAGGTCATTTAAGGTATGTTCATAATTATTTATAAAAGATTCGTTTTATATATAACATTATTATTTATTATATGAAAATCATATTCTATATAAATTTCAAAAGGCCAAAACCCAAAGAAGAAGATATGCCCAATATGAATCAAGCAAAAATATGTATGATGCGATACTTTAGTAATATTGCTGGATATAATGGAGTATTCATTTGTGGTGATTATGCACATTGGATATTTCTTACTGGACGTGGTGAATTACGAACACATCCAATGAGCATAGATGGTCCTGTTACTTCTTTCGCACCATTTAATAATATCAATTGCCTTCAAGGTTTCTTATATTTCAACAGAAAGGTAAATTGTCTGAAAGTAATGCAACATAATAGGTGATCGATTAAAGAACACAATTTATTCAAAGATGATGTTTGCAGTCTAAGCTGTTTGTTAATCGATTGTCCACTGTATCTGTAACCTTTTATTTTTTAAATTAAAATATTATATATGTATGCTTATAATTTGTTATTAGGAAGAATTAAGGATATGCGTTCTACCGACACATTTATCATACGATGCACCATGGCCTGTTAGAAAAGTACCTTTGCGATGTACTCCACATTTTGTTACATATCATCTCGAGAGTAAAACTTATTGCGTTATAACAAGTACAGCAGAACCGCTTAAAAGTTATTACAGATTTAATGGCGAAGATAAGGTAATATTAAAATTCTTGTATATATAATAGAATAACATTTTTATCACAACTATATTGTTTATAGGAATTCACAGAGGAAGAAAGACCCGATAGATTTCTTTACCCATCGCAAGAATTGTTTAGCATTGTTTTATTTTCTCCAGTATCTTGGGAAACTATACCAAATACTAGAATTGAATTAGATCAATGGGAACATGTAACATGTTTAAAAAATGTATCGTTAGCGTACGAGGGTACAAGATCTGGATTAAAGGGTTACATCGTATTAGGAACAAATTACAATTATGGTGAAGATATTACGAGTAGAGGACGTGTAAGTGAAAATTAAAATGAATAATATTGTTATATCTATCTCTCAATATCAATCTACAATATATGTTTCTATATTTTTATTTTATAGATTCTTATATTTGACATTATAGAAGTAGTACCAGAACCTGGACAACCATTAACGAAAAACAGGTTTAAACAGATTTATGCGAAGGAACAAAAAGGTCCTATAACTGCTATCACTCAAGTATCAGGATTCCTTGTTTCAGCAGTAGGACAAAAGGTTTTGTTGTTATAAAATTAATTATATAAACAATTAATTTCAATGAATTATATAATAATATATGATATTTAAATATAAATTGATATATACATTTTTCAGATCTACATTTGGCAATTAAAAGATAACGATCTCGTAGGCGTAGCTTTTATAGATACTCAAATTTATATACATCAAATGTTGAGTATTAAAAGTTTAATTTTAATCGCAGACGTGTACAAATCAATTAGTTTATTAAGATTTCAAGAAGAATACAGAACACTTTCCCTTGTTAGTAGGGTAAGTTTATATTGTAATATATAATCTGCTATATATTGATATTACAAATACAATATAATCTTTATATATAAATATATATCAAATGATATTTTATTTTTCAGGATTTCCGTCCAGCAGAAGTTTATACGATAGAATATTTAATTGACAATAATAATTTAGGCTTTGTAGTAGCCGATGGAGAAAGTAATTTAGCTTTATTTATGTATCAACCTGAGTCTAGGGAAAGTCTTGGTGGACAAAAATTGATTAGAAAAGCTGACTTCCATTTGGGACAAAAAGTGAATACATTCTTTCGAATTAAATGTAGAGTTACCGATCCTGCAAATGAAAAGAAATATTTTTCTGGTGCGGATAAAAGACACGTCACCATGTATGGTGAGTTGACTTGTATTATATTTTATTTTAGAATTTTTGAATGAAGAAATATATAATAAAAATAAAATAAATTTTATAGCATCCCTGGATGGTAGTCTCGGTTATATTCTTCCAGTTCCAGAAAAAACATATCGTAGATTACTTATGCTTCAAAATGTATTGGTCACACACATATGTCATATTGCAGGTCTAAATCCTAAAGCATATCGGTAAGTCATTAAATATAACGACTATAATAAATTAACTTCAAAGTAATATCGATTATACACATTTGCATTACATATTTAATTAATTAGAATTTTTGTCAAAAATTTTCAGTACGTATAAAAGTTATGTAAAGACACAAGGTAATCCAGCAAGAGGTATTATAGATGGAGATTTAGTTTGGAGTTATCTAAATTTACCTAATAACGAAAAAATGGAAGTAGCCAAAAAAATTGGAACGAGAGTTCAAGAAATAATAGAAGATATTACAGAGATTGATCGACAAACAGCACATTTTTAATAGAAACAACCGTTTTATATATTTTTTCAATAAATACAAGTACAACAACGTTGCTCTCCGAACTAATTTTCATATTAGTTTTTAAATAAGTGCAAATCGGGAGAGAAGTGAAAAGTTCATTATAAATCTCTAATACATTTAATATATTTATTAATGATCGCACAGGAACATAATATGATATATATATATATATTAAATAATGTTTAGCAATTGTTTTACGCGATACATTTTTTTTTTCTTAGAGAATAAAATAAATTTACATTTTTATATTAAAATGATCTTTAAAAACATGTCACATAAAAAACATTCCATGTAAATTTATCTGAATTGACAATATGTCTGATACGGAAAGTACTTTTGAATTAGTGGATCGATTATCTATACAAAAAAACATTAGTGAGAGAAGAATAAGCAGACGTGAGAGTTTAAAATGTATGTAAATTTATATAAATGTAAGATATATATGTGAAATTATTTTTATATCAATAAAAAAAAAAACATTTATATAAATAAAATAATATGTATATAATATTTAATGTAAATATTTCATGAGTCAGATGTATGTGAGTATTGATCAAACAAATGGTACATTAAGTGTCTGTAAAAGTAAAGGTTGTATACAATATTATAGGTTTCAGACGAAAGAGTAGGTATCTTTTTTTGTAATTCCACATTTCAATTAAATCCTATTCGATTATAAAAATTCATTGATACAACAAGTTTGAAAATAATTATTTCTGTTAAAAATGATAATAATTAGTGTTCGTATTTTATACATCTAGTGCCTGACGAACCAACATCATTAGAAAAAAGGCTGTGTGAAGCATTTGATGTATTTGATAATGCAAGAAATAATGAAGTGGATGTTAGAGATTTAGGTACCATAATAAGAGCATTAGGTAAGTAATATAACATTTGTATATATTAAAAATAAAAAAGCAAAAACTCATATTAATGATTTTATTTGTTTCTAGGATGTATTGTTACAGAAGCAGAACTACAAGAAATACAAGTTCAAATAGAAGATGTTGAAAATAATTGTGTGCCATTGAAAAAGTTTGTCGAATATATGCACAAAGCAATTAGCGAACGCAAGTAAGTTATTATGTAATTGTATACTTAATGATTTTTTTTTATATAAACATTTCTTTTCTTTATTTTTCTTAGATTTAAACCTGCAGAACCTGAAGATCTATTAAAAGCATTTCAGTTACTAGATCCTGATAATCGTGGTTACATCATGAAAGATGATTTAGAAAAAACTCTGATGGAAATTGGAGAGCCTTTTACTAAAGAAGAAGTAGCTGATATGATGTCGGTTGCTTGTGATTCGGCAACAAATAGAATTTATTATGAACATTATATCAACTTACTAATTGTATGTATTATTATTATTATTTTCATTTTTTCAATTTAATATTTTCATTATCTATTGCAATTGAATTAATTGTCATATTTATTTTACTGACAATGATAGAACAATTATATTTGATAATTATATTAGATAACAATTTATTAGGTAAAAATTCCTAAAAATGAAAATGTGTATTCTATTGTCGATCAAATGGAAATAGACGTATTAGAATCTATGCCAAAAAAACGTAGATTAGAGGATCTTCTTATGGAAGTTGAAGCAAGAGAAGATAAATGATACAATTCAATTTTCAGTTTAAAATCTTTTAATAAGTCTCATAATAATTGGATTTTAATACTAATTAAATTCTTATTTCAATAATAAATATAAAAAGTATATTAATAAAAATAGTTTCATATCTATGTAAAGGTATATCAAAATATAAAATTTACCTAATATACTTATAAATATTTCATATAATCAAATTTTAACATTGATAAGTTTGTGGACTTAAAATATATATAATAGAGAAGCTTTATACATATAAAATATTATAGCTTTGAAAATGTTGGTGGATCACCACGTACCATCTGTGCAGTTGTTGCATTTATGAAATCTTCGCTTTGTAACATTGATTTATTATGCATAGCCTATTTAAACAAATATCAAGTTAATATCAGAATAAAATTGCAATTAATTGACTTAATTAATTACAAAATTTAATGTAAAGTAAATCAATTTACTTTCAGGTGGAGTAAAAAACTTACAATATGTTCGAGACCTTCTTGAACAGAATGATCTCTCGAATAAACCAAACTTAATTTGGAACCTTGTACAGCAACAGGACTTTTACTTGCTATTTCTTCAGCAATTTTTATTGATTCATCCAACAAACTATATATTCAAATAAATAGGATTATTATTGCTGCATAACTTCCAAATATATTTTCAATAGACAATTACCTTTCTTGACTATCATAAACACGATTAACAAAACCGCATTGCAATGCCTCTGCGGCTGGAAACTTTCTTGCTGTATAAACAAGTTCTCTGACTAAACTGTCTGAACCTATTATTTTTGGAAATCTTTGCAAAGTACCAACATCGGCTGCCATTCCAATATCAACTTCTTTTATTTGAAACCATGCATCCGAAGAACAGTAACGTATATCAGCTGCACTAATCATATCTACTCCTGACCCTATGCACGCATTATGCACAGCTGCAATCACTGGCTTTGTACACTAAAAATAATAATAAATATTATTAATTGAATAACTATAATAAATATAATAGTATATAATATATAAAATACCTTTTCAATAGAAGTAATAGTGCCTTGATATTTTCTTATCATAGATTCCAAAAGTTTACATTTTCTAGCAACGTCTTCTTGTTCTGCTATTTTTTGATAAAATTCCAAATTACCTTGTAAATCTAATCCTATATCAAATATAATGTTTCACAAATATTAATGTTAAGAAATATTTATTTATTTATTTATTTAAAATGGCAAAGAAAGATAGAATACCAGCACAAAACATTTTTCCTATGGCTGATAAAATAATAACTCTACATTCTGGCTCCATTGATAAGTCATCGAAACATTCCCTAATTTCTCTATATGTGAAGAGAGAAATAAATAAATAAATAAATAAATATAATATTTAAAAAATATAGTAGATAATATACAAAGTGTCTTTTAACTAATGGTACAATCAAGTAGAGTTGATTCTAAGTAAAAAAAACTAAATTAAAAATGTAAAATAAAACTTGTTTATGTAAACTTTGTTTCCATAATAAGCTTTAAAATATTCTTTTACATATACATAAATTATTACTTACTCCCACATTTTTGTATTCATGGCATTTCGTTTCTCAGGTCTATTTAATTGTACCATGCAAACAAATGGTTTTGGTATTGATACAGATAAAGTTTCATATTTAGTAGACTTCATTGTATCATTTTTCAATACAGCACTAGTTCTAAATTCTAAAAAAAAAATATTAAATATATATTAGGCATATGTAAATTATTACAGGTATTTGCTATTATAAATACCACATTAACATATTTGCAAAAATAAATAAACTACTTATTTTTGTTGTATAATCAAAAGCATAAATTTCTTACTTTTGTTTGTAACATTAAAAAGAGATTTTCTTAATATTGAACTAAACATTTTAATTAATTATTTCAAGGAAATTTAATAAAAAATGTATATGTAATAAAAATACTTGTACTTTGTATTATGATAGAAAGAACATCCTTCATTGGTTAATACAGTACATAAATGTCCAAGTGATTAGGATATACAGTGAATGACTTTTTAAATTATTTATGACATAAAAATGTTGATTAATTAATTATTAATATTAAATTATTAAATTAAATAATATTAACAAATACATCTATCTATTACTTTAAAAATAATCATGATTTAATGCCCTTAAAAATTCATATCATTTTCTACAGGTTTATTCTAGTTACATTTTTGCAACTAGAATATATAAGATGAATTTTATAACTAAAAAATAACTATTTAAAATTAAAAATGTATGCTTCACATTTTTCCTTTTGTTTTTATAAATAAAGAATTTTTTTATCTATAAAAAGAGTACTGTAAATTTAAAATAAAATAAATCCAAAGAAAATTGTGATATATAATATAAATGAAAAATAAATATGTTTTCATTGATCACGAATATTGATTTTTATGAATTAAAAATGTATTATATTTAAAAAAAAGAAAAAAAAGAGAATTCAAATATATTATTACTTATAAATAATAAATAAATATAAAATAGAGTAATAGATAGTAATATTATTTAGATTTTTTAAATTGCGTCATTTTATTTTTATAGAACAGAGTATGAGAAATTTAACCTTTGTCACATAAATTTGAATTGCATTGGTGGTCATTGAAGTAGTGTTGCGAAAAGCAGTGAGAGATGACAATATAGAAAGTTACAATTTGTGTATGTGCATTTTTAAATAAACAATATTATTTTTAAAGAGAAAACAAGATAAAAATAAAGAGAGAAAAAGAGGAATAATCAAAACAAAATGTTCTTTCAAAATATTCACATGTTGGATTGAAATCATTTCTTTTTAACATCTCTTTAACTTCTTTAAATTGTATCACAGATAAATATATTTTATACGTGAGATATGTGTAGTAGATGAAGTTAGGTTAAAAACGAGACAGGATTATTTATATAAATAATTATCTTCTTATAGTAATCTATATATATATATATATATATTATTTGTACACACATATATAATGCAAGTGATTTAATTAGCATAAATAATACCTCTACTTTTGTATATTAAAAAATACTTTTTATTCTTTTTTAAGAAACATTGGCTATTTGTTACTACAATAATATATATTTTATCTTCTTTATTTCATTTGCAGATGTTAACTGTGATAAAATTCATCTAATAGACAAACAATTTCGTGGATAAGTAAATATGGTATCTTCGTGGTGCTATTTTGTTTTACCCGTGGTGTTATTAATTGGATTCCTTCGAAAATGTCGTGAATGTACTTGGGGAAGATGTAAGAATACGAGCAGTTTACAAGGTAGAGTTTTTATTGTAACAGGAGCTAATTCTGGTATCGGAAAGGAAACTGTCAAAGAATTAGCTAAAAGAAAAGCTACAGTTGTTATGGCTTGTCGTAACATGCAGAATGCTAAAAATGTTATTTCTGAGATACGTCATCAAACTCCTAATGGTGAACTGGTAAGCTTAAGTAACTCTTTTATTCAGAGTTTTTATAAATAAATATGTATTCTATTATCTATAAATAAATTTATAGATTCCAATGGAATTAGATCTTGCATCTCTTTCATCGATCAGAGAATTCGTGACTCAAGTTTTAAAGAATTTTCCTGAAATTCATGTATTAATTAATAACGCCGGAGTATACACACCTCTAAAGGATCATGCTTTTACAGAAGATGGATTTGAAATTCATTTTGGTGTTAATCATCTTGGACATTTCTTATTAACTAATTTACTAATAGAACGTCTTAAACAAAACGCGCCTAGCAGGTTGGTTAAGAATCATTTGATTGAAATTAATACGATTATCTAAATGTGGATACATATTTTGTTTAATTACAGAGTAGTAATTGTAACTTCTAAACTCCTGGAATCAGGTGTTATTGATTTTTCTAATTTAAATGGTGAGAAAGGTATTACAACTAAGGGACGTATGAATCCGGGTTATTGTAATTCTAAATTAGCGAATGCTTATTTCGGTATGGAACTTGCTAAGAGAATGAAAGATTACAACGTTAACGTTTATATGGTTTGTCCTGGATTTGCTTATACAGGATTATTCAGAAATGTTAAACGAAGTCGATTTCATTATATTTTGTTCTCGCCAATTGCTTTATTATTCCTAAGAACTGCAAATCAGGTAACATATTTTTTAATAAATACGATTATTCATGCAATATATATATTTATCTTAATTAAAAAATGTATTAATTAGATAAATTATTTTCTATAGGGAGCGCAGACTGTGTTACATTGTGCCATTGAACCTTCCTTAGCCAACGAAAGTGGACACATTTATCGAAACTGCGAACTTTATAATTCCGATAAGAAATTAGATCCCGAAGTAGCACTTCAATTATGGGAAGTAAGTGAAAAATTGACTGCTGCCAAAGAGACTGCTAAATAAATCATTTTCTCTTATTTTCACATCTCATTTTATTGTAAATGATTTGGCCCATTCAAAGTTTATTTTTGTATATAAATAATTACTGTGTAATAGAATATAGTGGTATGTATTTTTGTTACTACTATTCTTTTTAACGAAAGAAGAAAAAAGAAAAAAAAAAAAGAAGAAACTCACGTTTATTTATAATTTTATGAATTTTTACCAATTATTGCCGAGTCACGCAGTGAGTTAATAAATAAATTACAATTTTACGCGATAATAATTCCAACAGAGTATTGCGATATTCTCTGTATTACGTAGCCAACTCTAAACTTAGGTAGTTTAAAGAATAAAATAGAAAATATTACCGAATAAAAAGAGTCTTCAAGAATAATATTTACGAAATTTTTTCACCGGCATAGATAGCACGCGTAGAGAAATAATTAAGATGAAATAATCTTTTTTTTCGACTATAGTATATAACGATAAATGTAATTAAATATAATATAATATATATCGTGAAATTATTAGAATGCAAAAGGTATTTTTGAAAATACAAAAAGTAGATTACAATCTAAAGTATAATTACTGTTTATATTTTAAGATATCTCAGCAAAACGTGAAAATTGTAGTGTAAATAATAAGTCATAGATATATTTTAAGGTGTGCAATCTCTTGCTTTAATTTTATATTTTTTTTTTTTATATATTGCATAGCATTCGTGATAAAATTATAAAGAAAAAAAAATTATAATAATAATAATAATAATAATAATAATAAAATAACTTCATAAGTATAACATTTGCAACGTTTAATTGTCGTTTTAAATTGGAAAAAGAAAAACCAAAAATAACTATGATGTATGTATCATTATCTTAATTAAGAAAGACTAAATATAACAACAAAAAATATCTTTTTAACTATCTTAATAAATTCATGTGTGTGTACATGTGTAATATTTAACTAATAAATTATAATCACACTCTTTAAATGCTTTTGAACTTTGGTTGGTCCTCTTATATAGATTTATATATCCAATCTTTAAATAATCTTAAACATTAAAACAAATCTAAATTTTTATATATATATATTAATTCTGTTTTCTTTTTAAATTTGCAAGCACAATTACTCGACCCAGCCGAAAGCTAAAAGTAAAATAATATTTTTCGATTTTCTTTTTGAAATATACAAGATATATCCATATCTGCTTAATAAAATATTATAATCATTTAAGAGATATAATAGATAAAATATAAATCACAAATACTATTTATATATATATTATACAATTTAAGCAAGCTCTTCTATATATTGTATAGAACATTATTAAAGATAGAAAAAAATTATATCGAGATATTTATAAATAGAATCACATAATCTGTCTCTTTATATCTCCATTACTTTTTCTTTCGTCCTAAGATTCTCAATAGAATTATGCTAACTTCTTCTATGAAAAATTGACTACAATTATATTTATCGTATTTATGATATAAAGTTGTATTCGAATGTGTGTTTTTACGGCTCGATATTACACTTTTAAGAAAATAATATTTATAAAACAATTACGATCTTTCCCCTTCTTCCTTCCTTACTTACTTCCCCATCATTTACTATTTTTCTTTTTGTAACAATAATAAAGATAAATTCGATCAAAGTTGCATACTTTGATCCTAAAACATATTTTTTTTTCTATACGTACTTGATAATAACTCTTTAAAATTTTTTTTTTTTTACAAGATTTACTCGCATATATATATAGTAACTTTATATTTAAATTAATAAATATTACAGCCGTGGTTTCATAACTTTGAAGCTAGTTTTCTTATTAGCTAAGGCTTCGGTACGTGCACAGACATTTTCCGAACTGCGTCTAATAATATCAATATAATTGCTTGATGCTTGAAATTCGTCCTGATTAAATTTTTCTTCTAGCATACAGTTGTAATCGGTGACGATGGTATTTTCGCATTTTTGTGTCGCCAATACTGAATCCTTATTTAACTGAAAATATTATAAACTCAATATATTGTGGCAATGATTTTGTATATATTGGGTTGGTGGAAAACAAATGTTGGATTTTTCCCATTGAATTGATATTTTTTGATAAGATTAAATGATAAACAAATGTTATTAACAATTACCATCGTGTTATGTTTAATGCAGATATCCTCTTCATTTTCTTCAGACCAGTGTTCACTTTGTTGTCCTACTTCTTCATTTGGCCTGAAACAAATAAAAAGATAATAATGTTCATCCAGGAGGATATCGTAGCAAATAAGGAAATTAATTACAGATTAATAAAATATTCATTAACAGAATCTACTCACCTTAATTGAGAAGAAAGTTGTTTACCTATTATTTTCTTTTTAGCTATGCGATGATTCTTTTCTGTATAACTACTAATAGAATTTGTTCTTTCGTTTTTTTCAGTTTCATCATAAGTACATCTTATTATATCGTCTAAAGACAAACAAGATTTATCATTGCGTTCTTTAGACGAATTAATAGTGAATGGACTCGTTTGTTCTAATACGTCTAAATTGTAATCATTTTTGACGTTATAACGCATACAATAATCTTGTGAAGTATTATTATCTAAATGTGATGTATTGGTGGTATGTTCTCCGTTTTTTATTGTATCCTCCACATTGTCTTCGATATTTTTTTTATTTTCATGATTTGTAGAAGAAATATTTTGTTCGGTATCCTCTTTTTTGATCGCACTTTTTTCATTTGGACTTTCGTCTCCTTCATTTTGGCTACTACTTAAGGCCATTTCACAGCTACTTATGGAATTAGAACTTCTATCTCTAATACTGACAGAACCTTCTAAACTATCAGTAACATTTGCTGATTTAGACACAGATGTAGGTATTGTTATTTCAATATTACTGTCGATAATAACGTTATCATTATTTTGGAGAAAATCATCACTTACATTTGCAGTGATAGTATTATTCAATACAGTACAATTTAATGTTTCGTTACTGCTAATGCTAGATCTGTTTCTAGCTAACATTAACGTTCTGTCATCTATGGCACTTTCTTCCGATTTGCAAATACGTTTTGATTGATTACCTAAAACAAGAGGCTGTACAGGTTTGTCTAGACCTTGATCTAAAGAAGATCCCAGGGAAGATTTAATTGATTTTAATTGGCCCATCGATCGTGACGATCTGTGGCATTTCTCAAAAATTATTTTTTGTATTGGCGGTGTAAGAGGAACATTTTGTTTACCATTACCTACTTCTGTATCTAATGATGAAGTAGAAAATGTTCTTTTCGAATTGTCCAAACTGTAAGGAAGTTAATTAATTTTTCTTTAAAAGACATTTATAGATTTTCCAGAATACATAAATTAATATAAACATATTTACTGCGATTGGTTTGGTTTCATTTTTAACAAGGTCGATAAATTTGATAAAGTGGCTCTTAAATCGGTAGTAGGAAGACCGCAATACCAACGTAATTGAGCTATGTTTTTATTCAATAGATAAACAGCATAGTGAAATTGCAATCTATCTTTACCCTTGGCGAATAATGGAAATCTATAAAAGAAAAATAATATTTTTTAACATAGGATATTTTAATTTTCATTCAAAATTTATTATAGAGAGAACAAATATTTAAAGTATACTTACTGCCTATCATTGTCTGGAAGGCTCTCTATAATGTGATCGATTATTTTACTACGAGAACCATAATGTATGATAGGATATCTAGTAGGTATATTGAGAAAATTTGCAATCATTTGTGTTGAATGCGTTACGAAGCCTAATGCCACAGCTACGTGAGTATCATTTGCCAATTCTAAATCTTCGCTATCTGGTAAATGTATATCATGTATCATGAATTTTCCATTGCTGTCCTACATAATAACATTTGAAATAAATTAAATCTATTATTAGTATAAAATATATTAATTTAAAGATTATACATATATATTGAGATCTTATAAATTGTTATACCTGTTTAATGGGATAAATTAAACTTAATTCTGAAATTAATTGACGTCGACGATGAGCCAATCGATTACTCATTTGAATGTAAGTTTCTCTTGTATCAATATGATTTTGACGCCATTCGTGCAATCTTTCAATATCTTTGTTAAGTTCTCTATATCTTTCCATCAAATCTGAACCTGCATACAATTTAAATCAATTACAAAATTATACATTTGTATATTTATTAAGTTGATAAGATTAAAATTCAAAGTGTACCATGATCTTGATTTTCTTCTGTAATAGTAGCATGTAATTGATTTAATACTCTTAATTCTCCCATTTTCCTTGCCCTTTCTTGTTCTAATAATTTTGTTCGAAATTTAGCCATTTCTAATTCCTTACGTATTTTAAGTATTTCAGCTTTCTTTTCTCTATTAACCGTACGAGGCTGAAGTAATCTGTTCAAAGAAGATTGAGGATATTTCGGTGTTTGAAAATTATCACCGGATGCGATGCGCATTCTTAATGTTTCAACTAAATTAGTCTGTTGTTTAAGTGCTTGCATCTTGCTTCTTAAGCTGGTCAATTTATTTACAGTATAA
The DNA here is from genome assembly GCA_023678845.1 of Mischocyttarus mexicanus. NCBI lineage: Eukaryota > Metazoa > Arthropoda > Insecta > Hymenoptera > Vespidae > Mischocyttarus > Mischocyttarus mexicanus. The sequence goes on along the minus strand of JACGTP010000060.1, from coordinate 157,154 downwards.
CTGTCTTTTATTTCGCTTGCATTAATACTTATACGTAGATATCTTTTCAGTTCTGGTGTTGTTATAAAACAATATGCAGGTGTAAAAAAGCCACCATTGAAGTAAAAAATTATAGAATTTTCTTTAAGAATTATTTCCAAGTTGGTGGGTAATTTAGGACCGATGTATGCAAGGCCAGTGAAAGAAATACCCCATGTGAATACAGTTATATCTGATGTATTATTACCCACAGCCGTTCTTTTCCATAGCCTTAGAATTATTTCTATTTGTAAAAAAAAGAAAACAGATGTGTGTATAGTATTTATCATTTATTCTATCTTATAGGATAAAACTGAACAAACTAATAAATAATTGAAGAGTACCATTGCTATAAAAATAATAATATTGATCAATGATATTGTAGAATTTGAAAGTTTTAATTAATAACGAATAGGGGAAGAATTACAAATATTTCAAACCAATTTATGTGCTGTGATGTATCTAATTATCTTACATTTATTCTACCTCTATTATCGATTTTTTATTTTAAATAAATATAATAATCCTACAATATCATTTATAATAGAAAACTGCGTTTAAGGTACTAACAGATTGTTAAGCTCACCACTGGCAGACGAGTAACCTGTAGCATGTAAAATAGGTACTTCCAAGCTAGACCATCTAGGATTGGCATTATCTATTAATTCGCTTGTATATATCGGTGATGACATAGTTGTTCTATGTAAAGTGTAATAAAACCAACAGATTTCGGTATTTACATTTGCCCTCAATTTATATCCAATTATTTGAATCAAACTCCTAAGTCTCAACTAAAACAAATATTCAACATGTAAGAAAAAATATATTATTTATATAAGAAATTAATTATATATGAGAACATCAAATGTTATTATTCAAAATATATACGTATACATATACATATATACATATAGCACACAAGTATAGGAGACATTTAATTAATCTACTAATACAAGTAATGAAAATATATATATATAAATGTAGATATATATATATAATGAATCGTAAAAATACAAAAATTACATAGACAATAAATAAATTACCTGCTGCGTAGCAAGGGGTAGCCAAGTTTTGTAACGTGGTGCGATACGGGGTTGAAGGGTCAAATCTAAATCTCTAACGAGGTTTCGCGTCTCGGAAACCTCCATTATTTGTTTTCATAATAAAATACACATAATATCATTAAAAATACATGAAATGTCTCTTAAACATGATGTTATTAATCAGATATCGACAATAGTAACTTTAATAGATTGCCAGGTTATTCGTATCGGTTTAACGCACTCTTATATGTAATACTGTATATAACGACTGTAACATTTTTATTATTGCGTCTTTTGATCTACCATCAAATTATAATGTGACTCTCTTTTGTCATATATAAATATATACACATTCATATATTATATATATGAACCATAAATACCATATATATATATATATAAATAGTAAGGATATACTTTATTCCTATGTGTAATCAAATAACTTCATTCGACACTTCTGACAGTTCTTCACATTGACACCTATCATTCTTAAAATTTTATACCACCACTTGCCACCAGGAGTTTCTTAAAAACACTAGATAGTTTCTAGTTAGTTTTGTTACCAACATTAACTTTATCCTCTTGAGTGGACATTTATATTGATTGGATAATTAATCAAATGTACCAAATGGTATCGACCAATCATTTTTTAGTATATCTATCATCGAAATATTATATTTTTAAATCGTTCTACATCCATTAGTTTATTTTCTTTATCATATATAATGAAAATAGATTTAATGAAAAATGCGAATGAATAGTTTTAGATTTAGGTACAATATATAACAATTTTTGTAGTTTATATATAAAATATTGGAAAAGGCAACATAACCGTGAATAATCTTTCCTTAATCTATTTTTGAACGTTACAGCCAATACACGGGAAGATTATTCCATCCTTTACTATATTGTATTGTCGTCTACCGAGCGTATATACTTTAGCTAGTACAAAATGGTCGACGTGCCTTCGATGTAGGAAATTATTTTCCGTGTTACAATATTTTATTATTTTATAAACTACTAAGGCAGGATAAAGCACATTCGATACTAATGGATATATAAAAAACTATTACACCTTTAGTAAGTACTTGTTGATTTTATTATTATGGTTAGAAGTTTAAACTATATACACCTGTCAATACGGCTTCCTTTGGTAACAAAGTGTGTACGTAGGACACCCTTTAGTTGTGTGAATTAAATGCACTTACGATTAACAATATCTTTTCTCTTTAACATCGTCAATTTTTCATAAAATTAATTTTAATGATAATAAAAATCATACTTTTTTTATTTCTAAAACTGTGATTTATATAATTATACTTGAATTAATATTATTATCAATGATTAGCACAATTGGTAGAAAAAGATATTAAATATTTTTACACACAATATTTCAGATCACCAGCGTTAAAGAAATCAGATCATTTCTCAAAACGTCGTTGAAGCAAGACAAGGAAATAAAAAATAAAAGGAAAAAGAAAAAAGAAACATGGAGAAACGGCTGGAGGTATTAGCTCCATTTTCATCCGGTAAGTTACTATTATTCTTATTATTATTCTTATTATAATTATTATTATTATTATTATTGGAGTTTTAACTGTATCTTTAGATTCACATGCTTGTTCTATGTAATAAAATAATATATGTACATATATAGATATATATATATATAACACACACACACATCTATATTTATATACATGATTTCTTTCATTTAATAACAATACTTTTTTATCGCACTAACCTGATAAAACAAAACCAAAAATATAACTCTTGCTTGCTCAAATAATAATGCCTTTTTTCTTCTTACTCCTTTTCTTTTGGTAACACATTTTATTTAAACTTATAAATTCTATGAACAATTATAAACAACTTTAAACACTATAATATATGTATATGCATATTTTTTATGCATGTATATGTTATATCTTTAATTATATTATGATGATATATATTTTAGTATTCTCACGATTTGAATAAAAATGATTAATAAATATATGATATAAATTTTCGAATTATAGTTTTAAAAAGAAAAAATAATTATCGAAAAATAAGATAAGAAATTAAATACGCGCGATGTTTTATTATTTAAAATTTAAACAAAATATTTCTAATTTTAACTTTATAAAGCGCTGTTATCGACTGCGAAATATTACAATAATAATAATAATTATAATAATTATAATAATAATAATCTTTCAATTCGCGAAACTAGTACGCGTATAAAACTATTTGGTTAATTTCATTGGTCGTAGAGATCACGTGATTATGATATAAATTTCTACCAATAATAATCGCGCAAATATGCATTTGTGCAATGGAAGAAAAGGCGGTAAAGTTAAATATTCGGACAAAAATCAATCAAAATTTTAAATACGATTTATAATATTTACATATATATATAAAATCGTTACGACATATTAATAATATCATTGTAAGTTTATAATCTAAAAAACGAAAAAAGATATATATATATATATAATCAATGACGGATAGTGATAATATTATAACGAGA
>JACGTP010000060.1:72430-139850 GCA_023678845.1 Mischocyttarus mexicanus | reverse complement strand
AGAGTAAAGAAGAATATAATTTATTGTTTAATTATAATTACTTTCTTTCTCTCTCTTGTCATATCATCAATAGGAGCGGAAGTACTGCAAGCCACTATAGTCCAGATCGGCATACTAGAACAGGAAGTAGCCCTGCTATCGTAACTGGATCTGCATTTTCTTCTCCTGATCTCGGCAATAGCCATGGTAGCGGGACAACAAGTCTAACGCATTCCTCTAATCGATCTCTTCGAAATACACAATCTCCTTCCGAGTCGTATCAACAACATCAGCATCAACAACGTTCAGAACAGCAACAACCATTGGAAGAAGAGGTAATCTTTTTCTGACGATTCTTTAGATTCGGACGAAAACATTCGCGTAATTCACGTCCAAGTAACGATGGAGCTACACCGACGTCTGTACAAACTCCTCCACAATCTCGAACAAGAGATAGTCAGACTAGAAGCCGGGTTAAGTCCTTTTGACTTTCAACTTTCAGTCGGTAATAAGACTGATCGTTATTTCTATATATATATATACATACTTTTATTCTTTCTTTTTATTATCTCTTTCTCTCTTTTCATATATATATTTTTATTTCTATCTATCTTTCTCTCTATTTCAAATATCGTTATTATTATAGCTTTTTTCTTACTGCAACTTTTGATATCCTTAGAAACCTATAACTCTTAAAACAAATAACAACACAGAAATAAAGATAAAGTATATCAATCTTTCAATATAAGAGAAAGGGTTAAAGGTTTCAAAGAATTTCACAAGATGTGAGACAAGTATATATGCTACATGAAAGAACTTTTGATGTGCTAAAATAAATAGCACAGTATATATATATATCGTTATAAAGTAAACATGAGAATATGCAATATTAAGAAACAAATAATAATTATAATAATTATAATAATAATAAGAAGAAGGTGATTAGAAGAAAAAAAAAAAAAGAAAGAAAAAGAAATAAATATAAAATATAATAAAATTCAATGATCACTTTGTTACAACTGCTATCGATGGCAATAATTCAAAACTTTTATACCAAATCTCTTAAAACGCGTGGACTATTAAAAGACTATGTGAAAGACTAGCAATTCCAATTGCAATCAGGGGAAAGTTAAACGACAAAGAAGAAAAAAAAAAGTTAAAATAAAATAATAAATATAATATAAATAAATAAAGTAAATAAAAAAAAGTATTAAAGAAAGAGAGAGAGAGAGAGAGAGAGAGAGAGAGACAGGATCATCGGCTTTTGGCGAGGTAGTAAAGAAAAAACGAGCTAATCTTGTTGAATTCTTGCTCGTTATGTTATATTAAGCCGACTGAACGTTTTAGAAACGCGCACGGTTTTAGACGAATCTTTTAAGTAAATCTGTTGCTATTTGCAAAAATGCAAGATAGATATATGAGTAAATATATATATAAACAGAATATTTTGTAACTGGTAATATAAACAAGAAGAAAATGATTCTAAATGAAAGTAACGTGTCAAAACTATGAAATAAAAATAGTTTCATAGGATATTTAGTTTTCGAGAGAACTAAGTTAGAAAATATGTTGAGTATGCATTTTCTATGTAGAATCATCCTTCGTAGGCTTGTACCACCAATTTACAAAACATTCTGTAAATATGTATATGCAAATCTCGTATGCTTAAAAAGCGTGTGTTATGTATGAACAAAAGATAGAAGAAGAGGAGGTATGCTTGGAATCTTCGCTGTTATTATTCTATTCTAATAAGTGCGTGCGCTTAAAGTTTCAACACAACAAAAAAAAAGTAAAAAAAGACAAAAAAAAATATATATATCTACAAACAAATTACACATAAAAGCACATCGTATTGATACTGATCTTATCCTGTAAATTATGCATGTAGAGTATCTATTATGAATACGTGAGCGTATTATTCGCTCATTTGGGGGTAGCTATTCTTATACCATAAATTTTCAAAGTATTTTAATACGTGCTAAAGAAAAATAAACAAGACGGGTAAAATATAATATACCTACTGTTATAACAATAATTAATTAATTGGTTAATTAATTAATCATTGTTTTTCGTGTGCCAAGTTGTTCGTTGATTGAAGTCGAGAATTTTCGTAGCAGATATTTTATTTTGTTTCTTTTTTCTTTTCTTTTTTTTTTTTTAATCGTATAGATCGTCTCTATTTTATAAAATCAATGCTATTTCTCAAGTACATACATATATACATACATAAATAAATAATTACATACATACATACATACATTTACACATATACATACTTAAAACAAGACTATTTGTGATTGAAATTTTCTTTCGAGATTATTCACTGCCATTATTGTTATATCCGCATTATTTTTTCATCAATTATCTATATCAATCATTTTTATTTTTTTTTTTAATTATTATTTATTGCATAAGAGAGAAGACAGATGATATAGAAACATTTTTGACTGCTCCAATTAATTAATTTTATTTCTTATTATTATCTTCTATATGTCGACGTACATAAGGGGAAAAAAAAAAGAAAAAAATGAAGAGATAAATTCTTATCGTTAATTGTGATGATGATGAGAAGAGAGAAGGGGGGAAAGAGAATAAAATAAATGCATTTTTCGATATAAGTATTATGCAAATGTGCGATCATAATGCACGCTGTGAAAAATGAGAAACCGTTTCTCGTTCCTTCTATAATGCATATATAAATATATATAAATTTCTTGCTTCTTCTTCTTCTTCTTCTTCTTTGAAAAATTCTATTTATTGTAAACACGTATAACTTGAGAATGAATAGTAAATTAAGCTGATTATAGATAACATTTAATTGATCACTGTGTCCTCTTAATGAAACAAAAAGATAGACAAAATTTATATCATGTTAGAAACGATATTGTTCATTGCTTTAGGATATATATATTATTATTAGCAATTATATTACAGTTTTTTTAATTATCTTTAACGGGATATAAAAAGAAACATTAAATTAAGAAGCAAAAGAATCTTTGAGTAGTATTATTATTATTATTATCATCTTCTTCATCTGAATATTTAAAAACAAATTAAAAAAAAAAAAGAAAGAAGATGAAAGGAGAATTCTATGAACAGAGAGATCATTTCTTATTATTATTTTGTATAAATTAGAAAAATAAAATATAGAGAATCATAAATATGCTTGTAAAATGCATCGCAAATTTGCCTAAATAAAAATTAAATGTTGTTATTATATATAGCGTGCAATATGATCGAGTGATTTAAAATCGTCATTATGGGTATTCTCATCATGACGAAGTGCAAATAATGACACTAAATTTAATTAATTAAATTAATTAATTAAGGAGAAAAGAGAAGAAAGAGAATAAGAAGAAGAAGAAAAAAAACAAAAAAAAACATATATAAGAAGTAAAATATTACTACCAGTTCGTCTCAATCAATCGTGATGACAATAGTTAATAAAAAGTATTCTATATAGTCTTTATTACTCTCCCTTTTACGGGTTTGAGGGTGATCTGTTCTCCCTTTACAATCGTTTAAAAGAAAAAAATGTATTCTATATAAGAAACTTCAAATTGTGAGAAAATGAAAGAGAAGAAGAAAAATAAGAAAGACAAAAAAAAAAACAGAAAAAACAAACGGACATACAAAAATCAATACAAGTCTATTATTTAAAATAAAAATATGTCGAAAGAGCATATATGACGATATGTATATCGTATTTTTAGGTATTAGTAGAAAAAAAGAGGAATCCTTTAAAGATGCAATGTTCGACTTCATAGTTTTGTGTATTGTATTAAAAAAAAAAAAAATACTTGCACATATATGTGTAGAAAAGATGTTATATTTTAAATGAGGGTAAAAAGAAAATTAGCATTCCAAAAATTCTCGCATCAATTTGATGGTAGATATTCTTTTTTTAACGAGTATCGTTTTATAGCTTGGATTGTCTGTTGATTAAAAAAATAATAAAAATAAATAAAAAAAAGGAATGTGAATGTGTAATAATTTGTTGAAGTCGGTCATCATCTTAAAGGCAATACGAAGAAATCAAATCGTTGTTAACAGCTAGAGTAGTGCGGCGGCCTATGTACGTTTTATGGCATCTTCATTTTGATGTCATATGACGTTACAACTTTAAAACAGAGAAAACACGTACATATATATAAAATGATAATATTAATATTATTAATAATAATAATAATAAATAATAATAATAATAATAATAAAATTAATAACAATGATAGGAATAATAAGAAATAATAATAATAATAACAGTAATAATAATAATAATAATAATAATATTAAAAATAGTAATATTAATAACAGCGTGGGGTTTTCCATGTTTTAGCGAATCTTTACGTCCCTCTTTGCTTATGGGGAAGTATTTTTGTACGTTTACTCTGTACCTATATACTATTTCACTTTAAAACTATATCTACTGTTATCATTGTGATACTCGCTACTGCGATCATATTTGGAACGTTAACTTAAACATTGTAATATGTATCTAAAGAGCGTACGTTTGTTTTATTGTATGCGCTCATTCGATAATCCTAGTATATTAAAAAAAAAAGAAATCTTTTTTAGAGAGAGACTTGATTATAACTTGAAAAGAAAGGGAGAAAAAAAAATAATAAGAAATAAATTTACGAATCGCGCGACTCGATTGTTTATATACACTTATTATATTATAATATTAATTGTTATATTATTGAATTTTTTGCTCATACACATACACACACACACATAGAAGAGAAGAAAACTATTCTGTCAGAATTTTCCATCGGTTGACTGAAGAAGAAGTATTATTATCCAAAACTTGTATCTATAATGCACGTTGTACGCTCTTTTTTACCAGACTGTTTGAATCGTAAAGAAATATTTATATATATGTATATGTATACATACATATATATATATATATGATGACTACGACGATGACTATGAACTTTTGTATGCAACAGAAACATACAAAAGAAGAAGAGTTTACTGATTCGTGGTCGCTGCTTTCTTGCATAGCGATCAACGAGACCTCAAATAATGATTACTCTGTTAAATAATAATAATAATAATAATATTAATAATATTAATAATAATAAAATATCATAATCGCACGTACATTATACATATATATATAAAATCGTATTTTTTATTATTATTTAGATAATATTTTTTATTCACAAGATTTTTCTATTTAATTGACACTTTTTTTTATATTCTTGAAAGGCATTTATTATACTATTATTATTATTATCATCATCATCATCATCATTATTATCATCTCTTGCCATAGCCAAGTTATATCATAAAACTGCTTTATTGTGAAGACAAAAAAGAAACAACGCGTATTATCCTAAAGAATTTTGTTCTTTTAAAAATTTCATTCTTTCTTTGTATTTCTATCTCTTTCATCTTACATCTTCTAAACGTGTAATAATTGCATTTACGATTTTTTCTATTTCCAGTAATGTATCTTTAAACTGCGTTTTTCTTTCGCAGTTATATCGTATATATTTTTAGAATATTGAGTTATAACGAAAACAATTTATTGATTTTATTATTAAATTGAATATATATATATATTTATATATATATGGAATATATAAACACAAACGCATTGTGGTATACAATTTACATTCCTTAATCATTGACACGCAAACGTGCTGAATTTTTTGAACGTTATAAGAATCGTCGTTAAATATTTAGCCGTATAAAAAAAAATTAAGAACCTATTTATTATAAATGTACATACAAACTGTTATTGTAATAAAGAACGTGAAAGGAAATATACATTTTACGTCCGAATTTGTATATATAATAATATATCAGACAATGATTATCTTTTGCTCTTTTTCTGTTTATTACATTCTTTAATTACAAAATAGTGTTATAATTTTTTTTCATACAATTTTCATCTTATATTTATTTCGTTAATTCTAAAACAATTAATATGGTTTGCTTCTATGCTGACGATCCCGACTTTTTTCACTGCCAATTTTAGTTAATAATTTCTGGTCTCCATTATTTTGAATACCATTTGACTCAGATTGTCTCCAAATATTTATTATACCACCTTCTCCGACAGTTACTAAAGAGTTACTCTACAATATTATAATTAATATATTATATTTCAATTTTCTTTTATACTTTCATAATTAGCATGTTGACTTGCAGTATTTCTCAGAGTTTATTTCATACTATTAACAATGTGTTAAATACTATGACAATTATTTTAGAAGTTAACATATTAAAAATTATGTTTTTATTTTTATATAAGCATACCTTTTCATGTAACCAACTATCTCTCACGTACTGCTTATTTCCAACAAGATTATAACAGATTTCTAGTTGATTATTCGCGATACTTAGACATCTCAAGTTTTTACTGTCAAACAAATAATAACATTTACACATTATTACATTTATTTATTTAATTAGGAATAATTTTGTAATCATTATTTACCCTTTAACATTATCTGATCCTGCTAACAGGAATGGTTGTCCAAGCGCATTAGAAGGATGAAACTTAACTATGTAGCAATTATCAGGTTCATCGTCCTGAAATCAAAATGAATAAAAGCAATTGAAACGATTTTATTGTTAATGTATGCATAAAGAAAAATGTTCAATTATGCGTTTGGATATATACAAGTCTTTCTTTCGAATTCTCCATCCACGAATTTCTCAAATTATTGACATCAGTATGTTTATGTGCATTAAAATATTGCATATATTGGTTTGCCAGTCATCAAAACTATATCTCATAAATTTTACCAATTTTTGCTGTAAAATTTTGAAATGCACTAATAACACAGATTTTGTGAATAAATATTTGTAATTAAAAATAGACTTGTTTTAATTTAGTTTCATATGACTTACCTGATGTCAAATTAACTGAAATAATATATATCTTAACTTCTATTATACAATTTAAAAAAAAATAATCTTACAATTGTCAAAGAGAAAAGAAATACCTAGAAAAAAAAAAATGAACTAAAACATACTTGTGTAATTGCTAAACAGCTACGTTTGAACCTTGTATATGGAGTTACTCCTTCGCAATCCCACAATTGTAACGATGATGTGAATGTTGTACACCACAATTTGTCATTGTTCATCCAGCCTAATTCATCCTTTTATATATAAAGAATGCATTTAATATAAAAAAAGAGTTTATAATTTAATCTTACGTTAGTATATTATTAAAAATCATATGAAAACTTACTACTGAGCATTCTGTATTTAACGAATATTTTAATGCCAAATCTTCAGTAGGTTGTGTCAGATCAAAAATGTTGATAAGACCATCTGTACTACCGGATGCCAGAATATCTCGTTTATCGGGATGAAATGATAAACGAGTAACATCGTCCATATGCGATTGCCAATAACCACCAAGAGGATTATTATCCTTAGGTTCTACTTTAGAATTACTATGCCTAATATCCCAAAACAAAATAAATGCATCTCCTCCAACTTGTTCGGTTCCACCAGCGATAAGTCTTTCATCGCAACTTATATCAAAACAAGCTAATAATTTTAATTTTCCATTTTCTGTAGCATCTAGAAGAAAATGTATATAAATTTAAGTTAGAATTGATATCGTACACTACTCTACAGATTTATTAGAAAAATATCATTTTAAATAAAATTTTAAATATTTGATTATAAGTCAAAGTGTAAAAGCAAACCTTTAAATTCTGCAACAGCTTTTCCTTTAGCACGTAAATCATATGTAGTAATTACTCCTTTATTAGTCGCTGTATATATAATATTCCTAGAGGTAGGACTGAATTTGATTCCAACGATAGTAGATTTATTATGAGTTAATTCAATAATCCTACTTAAAGTTTCTCCGACTGTATATATGACACATGAATGATCGGATAAGGCAGTGCCAATTCTGAATTCTGGTTCACTAAAAACAGTAAATGATTATTAGTTCAATTATAAATATTAATAAGATAACATATATAAAATGCCGGTATATTTTAAAATAAATTGATGATGTGTGTATAAGGTTATACTTTGTGATTTAAATGTTATTAGTATAAAATAATAAACAAAAAATAAAATATTCACCTTTGAGTTCCACAAACTGCTAAAACATAATTGTTTTCCAGAGACACTGCCTCTTCGACAGATAATACCAATTCGTTTTTTTTCTTCGTAGACATGTTATTTTGCTTCATTATACCGTTCTCCATGCTAAGTTTTTAAAGAAAATCTATTACATTTCTTATATTTTATAAAAACAAACTTTTAAAATATATAGACGCTATGCATTTGAGGTTATTTTATCATTAAAATTATAAACACGTTTTATTCGGAAAACAAATCTGGTAAATTGTAAAGTTACATATTTGTTATTAATTCCGTAAAAATTTAAATAATATATATAATAAATTATAAAAGATTTATATACACCACAGTTAATTATAAAATATGATTATATATTATCTATTACCTTCACAATACAAACAGGAATAATAAAAACATAACCTTTATTTCTATTAAACCGTTGATCAAATTTCATTGGTGTTCTAAAAAAGATCAATGCACATGCGCGGCTATAAAGAACCAGTAATTCAATATTAATCAAATTAATTGTTTGTTTTTCTTTTTTGTATATGGAAACGAATAAAATACATAACGTGATCTTTTCATTTAATTTAATTTATTTATTATTATTTTTTCTTTTTTTATTAAACAGGATTGATCGAAGTTTTTTCGTAAAAATGTGGTGCTAATTCCAATAACCATTCAGATTGTATTACAGTTAAATCTTTCATATAAGTTTTATTAGTTTGTACTATTTCACAGTAAAGTATCCTGAAATAATAATAGTAATAATATTAATAATAATGAAAAGTATATAAAAATGTTTATAAAGAAATGTATATAAAAGTATATGAACATATTACAAACCATTGTGGTTGTTGAGTGGTATACAGACAACTGTTTGAATGAATATATAAATCTTTATCACCCCTGATAGTTTTGTATACTCCAGTATAATGTAAATAGGCAGCTTTAGGAAATAATCCCGTAGTTATACATTTCAAGATCTGTTCTACGTTACCTATGACAATAAAACAACATTTCAATATCAAAATCATTTATAATAAATTGATTTTGAAAAATAGAATCATTGATATATACCACTGCAAGATATCAAAGGAATATCCAATCTTTTCAACATTCGACAAATCTGTCCACGAATTTCTGAAGCTCTTTTTAAAGCTTTGTTGTTGAGAAAATTCTTTTGACACCAACTCGGCATTTTATTTTTCTCATAAGCGGTATAAACGTTTAACAAAGTTAACAGATCACCTTCCTCTACTTCGAATTTACGATGAGCCACTCTTGCTTTTGCAATTGCTTGACCACCACCAGGACGAATAAAAACATTTTGTACTTGTAACATTGCTATTATCGTTGCCATTTCTTCGGAACAACCCATTTGTCCTGTTGAAATAATAAAAAAAAAGAAATTGCAAAATCATATCACAAGTTTTATGCTCCAAACGATTAAGGGGGTCATCACTCTGTGTTCGAAAGGAAAAATAAAAAAGAAAGAAAACCATTAACATTTATTACCGGAAACGATAAGACATTTTCCAAAGGTAGGCTCTAATGGCATTTCCGCCATTGTCATGCCTAAAGGTGTAGTTAATTCTCCGTTATTGTCTATAGCACCTAATGCATAAAGTAATTCCAAGCCAGCTATGAGATTTTTACTGGGTGGTGCTGATGGGAAATTGAACCGAAGTACATTGTCGATTCCTAATGCTTTTAACTGCAAGATTGCTGGTGCTAAATCCGATCTTTGCATTTCCGGTGGAGTTGCTTCTGGTAATGATTTATATCCTTCTTCTGTATATAATCTAAACAAAAAAATATATATAAACTAGCTATTATCCAGCATGATGTTACAATGTCTCTCGAATTCACTATCCCACGATCTCACCACATATTATTCAATATACATGACAAACATTTATTTTTATATATAAGAAGAATTATATAAAGAGAATTATTTTTTTAAAAATTTCATATATTCACAAGTACAAGACCTTTAAATGTTTTAATAAAATCTCATAAATCTTATAGAATATCCTTATAAAATTTAATAAAAAAGAAATAAAATATTCTGTAATTTTTAATATGTAAATGTATTGTAATTAGGCTTATCACACATTACAGATACATTAAACAATTATTTTGTAATAATTTTAATCTATTAATTAATTTATTAATTATCTAAATACGAAGAAATAAATAAAAATCTATTATTTGAAATAGGAAACCATCTGTTCAAGAAAGTAGGTCACTCGTATGGAAAGTAGGTCAGCGGTACAAAAGTAGGTCAGTGGTACAAAAACATAGTAACAATCCCATACGTATTGAATGTATTAAGAGAAAGATAGGCAAAGGTGTACGTCCGAGTTAAACGAGCTCATCGGTACTGTTAATATCTCTCGATAAATTCTAAGAAATTCGTTACATACGAAATTCACAGAAAAACATTCCTTAACTACCGGCTTAGTCGAGCGTTCAATCTTTTGTTTACGTTCGGTACTCTCCGTCACTTCTCGGCCGGTGTCGACAACCCGAACGTTGTCATTTCGTCGTTAGATTTGTAATTGACCTTCGTGAATGTTCGGTACCTTTCGATTGTATTCGTAACTACTTTTCGAAATAATTGTTAGTCTCCTTTGAACGTCGGAAGTATTAACATCGATATTAGATAAATGTCATTTATTTCGTGTCGCGTATACGTATGTGCACATTTTCTCATATATGCAAGTGAATATATATGTCAGCGCGTGTGTGTGTAGTAGTGAACAGTGATATACACATATATGGATACCTGCATTTATGGATATGGATTATGCAGCATTGGATATTAGAACAAAGGTACATCTAATGTAAGTCGACTATAATTTTGAATCTTTTTGACATTTGATCTCGGCGTGATTAGATTTAACGTTAAACATATGTAAATAATTTTCGATAAAAAAATCTTATAGATAATCGTAACGTTGTAGAATGTTTTTGTGACCGAACATTGTATGATACGCGTTTATAATTCACGTGAATAACTTTAGCTGCATTTATAGAACTGGTAGTGTTTCAAATATGATTCTCCTGTCAGATTAATTTCATAATAATGCATAATCAATTACATCTCGACAAGTGATAGCTCTCTTCTTTTATTTATTTTTTAATAATTCAAGTATTTCTTTTTCTTTTAAATACAAACCTATCTCGATTTGCTGCTTAAACACGTGCACACATCCAAGCATTTATAGTTCCTTGTATTTTTATTAGATGCATGCATTTATTCACTCACTATTTCTCTATAGCATTTACTCTTTTCTCTGTTTTGACTGTGTATGTGTATATATTAAATTTATTTTTAAAAGAAATAATAGACGGCTATGAAAAGAAGTTTGTAAATATCTTTTCTTTTTTTAATTACCTATAAGTTTTTCCACTTTGAACTCTTGCAGCACGTCCAGCTCGTTGATCAGCTGATGCTTTAGATACAGGTACAATTGTAAGACTATTTGTTTGCGTTTCAGGTTCAAACCAGGGCATTTTAACAAAACCGCAATCGATTACTGCAATATCATAAAGTTTAATAATTGAACATTAAGTTTGTGATTTTTGGTAATACTAGAAATATTATTTCTCTAATGATAACATTTAAGAAATATCTAAAAGTAACATGAAAGCGTACTGTGATTCTCTACCGTAAACGACGTTCGGAATAGTAATAGAAGTTTCAGCGATATTTGTCGCCACTATAACTTTTCGCGTATCTTTGGCAGCTCTCCAAAATACCTTGAGTTGTTCATTGTTCGGTAAAGATCCGTACATAGCTAGTGGTTGTAATTTTACTATAAAAAAAGAAAACAAGATAAATATATAGAATAGTTTTTGAAATATAATTATTTAATGATTAATTGAATTCGATTATAAAAGTTGTTTGAAATATTAAAAGATCTTTTTTCTATAAAAGAATTATTATTATTTTTTTAAATATATTGAAATGAAATAAAAAATCTTGTAGTTACGTTTTCCATCCTTGATGAGTTTAGCATGTTCTGATAAAAGAGAAACTGCTTGATCTACTTCATCAAGTCCCGTGAGAAATGCTAAAATGTCACCGGGTTCCTCTCCTTCGTGAATCTTTAAAGCTGTATCCACAACACTCGTAACGTAATTTGGAACTGGTTCTAAAAATTATAAAATATTAATATATATATAAATTTTTAAAACATAGAAAAAAAATAACATTTATTCAATTGTAAAGTCTTCTACCTTTGACATAGAAAATATCTACTGGATATAATCTACCCTCGACACTCATAATTACTGCAGTATCCTTCGAAGAATCCTTTGTAGTATTCATATTAAAATAATCACGTAACTGTTCCGCATCAACTGTTGCTGAGGAGACTACGATTCTCAAACTTTTACGTTTCTATCATAAAATCCAAAATTTATTCTAATAAATATCTTCTATAACAATTAATTAATATTATGTTAAACAAATGGTCAGATATTTATATTAGTCTTGTCAAGTATATAACTAAGCAAATTTCAATTCAATTACGTGCATTTTTTAATGCAGTAATGTCAAAAGTATTAAAACAATTTGTATATTAATTAATGCAATATCTATCATTTATATATAACACGTTAATAAGTAAAAGTGGATAACTCAGGATTAGAATACTCTTATACAAATCCTTCATTATTAGATAAAAAAAAGTAGGATTAGAAAAAGGAGGGGCACCAGCCCAATGCGTTTATAAAATACAACAAAATAAATATATGACCCTTTGTAAAACATAATAGGAAAAATCAGAATATTTTCTTAAGAAAGAAATGAACAAAAAAATGAAGAAGATGATTCCCCAATGAACTTAGAAAGATCAAATAATAATGGGGTTAATATTTACTCGAATTATTTTCTTCAAGAGACCCATAATGATATCCGTCATTAATGTTCTTTCATGTACTTCGTCTAATACAATAACTGCATATGTAGTTAGTAATGGATCGCTCATTAATTCGCGTAATAATATTCCTTCAGTCATATACTGGAAATAATATAATTATTTTCAATGTTTAATGTATATTTATTGAAACCATACGACATAATATAATTCATTATACACAAGAATGAAATATACACGATGCAAGTGCATTATCATGTTTTTATCTCTCGTTATTAGATTTTTTTTTACATATGCATCTCTCATTCCATAATATCACATCGTATGAAAATAATCCGATAAGAAGTGTATAACACCGGAAATATATCATAGTTTCAAACGATAATAAAAAAACAATCATATTTTGCATACATTAGCTGTAGTAAAAAGAAATTCATTGCTTTAAGGTTGAAGTAAATGTAAAAATAGTGGATCCATCATTTGAAGATTGAAATAAATGGAAAAATAATAGATTTCTTTTTACTTAATATATACCTTGATCTTTGTAGATTCGTTGGTGCAATCATCGAAACGTATGCAGTAACCAACTTCGGTGCCAAATATGCAATTACGTTCATCGGCAACTCTACTTGCCAATGACGTAGCAGCAACTCTTCTTGGTTCTGTTATTCCTATTATTTTACCATCTTCGCACCATCCTGCCTCAAGAAGGTACTGTCAATTGAAAGAAGACAAAATAAAGAGAATATAAAAAACAATAAAAATAAAATAAAATAATTAGACATCATGGAACATGAAACAACATTAATACATAATTAAAAACTCGAGAAACATGCAAAGTAACTAATTAATAGTGAACGTATAATTAATTTGTTTTTCTTCTATTGTGTTTTTTTTTTTTTTTAATTATGACAACGTATCGTAATATTGTTTTCGAAATCAGATTTTTCTTAAATTGATATTAAAAAAAAAAAATCTTGTATTAGGAATTGTTCAGTGCATACACGTTGCAATGCATCTCGAATTCACTACCTTGCAATCTCACACAATACACTCTACTCGATATATTCGTTATTTATTTTAGTCATTTTTATAATAAATTATTTATTGAAATTTTCTTTTTTTTATAATTTGGATATCATTCTCATGGCTTGGTCAATCAATGCATTCGAGTTGCATCATTGGAATGATTTACATTCGAGAACAAAGTTAATCAAAGTGACCTCTGAATTAAATTATTGATTATACTTTAAAGATTTTTCAAAAAAAAAAGGGTAGAGTTAATCGATTTGTTCAATGACAGGCTCATATATAAGATAATAAATTATTGAATATATTTCTCGTTCGTCGAAATTGTTTTAATCTTATCTAACCGAATCGTATGATTCAGAAAACTTGGCGATTAGAAGTAACGAGGAAAAATGAGAAGGTATTAAAAAGCAACAATAGTAATAAAAGAAACAAAAATGTATAATTGTGTTTTAGTTGAAACAATTTTAAAGTTTAATTATTAGTTAATATTATAAATATAATTTTTATTGTTTATTGTAATAATCTAATATAATATTAAGTAAAATAACGTTGAATTAACAGATAACGTTTAATTAAAGATGCGTTTATTTAATCAAAATGACGTTGTATTTGTGTCAAAACGTTATCGTTTCTTATTGACATAAGTGCTTTGATATGTTTATAAAAAGATTATTTATCTTATGGTTCTTCTTAATACTAATCTCTTTTAAATCTTAACTTTATTATCTATATAACACAACGACAATGAAATTTCTTATAAATCTTATTTACATTTAAGGCATTATTTTTTATTATCGTGTTTTATCAAGGCATCTGATTGATCTGTTTAATAGAATTCTATGAATTATTATCATTTGCAAATCGTAGAATCAACATTATTGTCAAATAATAATAATCATCATCATCATCATTATCATCTGTTTTTCTAATAGCTCATTCTATCACCGTTTTATAATATTTCACATTTATTATAAAAGTAATGCAAATTTAATTAGGGAAAATATAAATTTAAGATGTATATGATTTTTAATTAATTATAAATGAAATATCAAAATTATGTTACCTCAATTTTGTTTTAAAAAATCAATTTACATTATTTTCATAATTAAATGGTTTTATCTTCTTGTCGAAATTAAATATTTGTGTTATTTAAATACATACCAAGATTAACTTAAATTTTTATTATATATTATTTATTTATTTATTTATTTATATTAGAGCCGATAAATTACAAATAAAAAATAGTACAAATTCGTTGTCAGTTTGAAGTCTGATAGATATAAAACAGATTCTCTGAAAAAAAAATAAAAATAAAACAAAATTGCTTATCGAAAACACATTTTTACGTACACGTTTCAAAATTCCTCTTTTTTTCCTTTTTTTTTTCATATATAAATTTTTTACGATACAATTTCGTCATTGATAATTGTCTTACTCGGTAGTGTCAATGTTTTATTTTTAATCTCCTATTTCAGTATTTTAACTATCATATAACGGTGTTACTACAGTTTCATCTATCTTATCTTAATATATTAGTGGTTTCTATCTAGGACAAAACGTGAAACATAAAAGGAAAAAAAAAAGAAATATTTCGTTAAACAGATAAGATCGTATCTACATAGTTGAAACAATATGAAATACAATTTCCTTTTACATACGCTCTAAAAAATATGTCCAATTTTTGGGACGCAATTCAACCATTCGAAAATCCGACATAGAATATTTTTCTTTTTCCACGAACGTAATATATTAAGTAGACCGGAAAGTAATATCATTTCTGTTACATTATCAATATTTGTTTATCATTTTTATCAACAAATCCCTAGAGTCTAATATTTCTAAGTCGTACCGAAGAAAAACATAAAATACGAAATTACTTTCCGGTCTACCTGATATATTTAATATTTTGTCGTATTGGGTAAGTGGAAAAGAAATGTTGGATTATTGGGGTCACAATTCAATGGGAATATCTGACATTAAAAAAAAAAAACAAAATGCATACAAAATTAAATACAATTGTAAATCTTTTTTAAAATATGAACCCTTTAATTATGAAAGTGGTCCAATGTAAGTCAAAATTTAAAAAAATAAATAAGTTTATCAGTTATTTTACAGTACATTATTTTAAACTAAATTAATTCAATGTAATTTTAATGATATTGTCAAAAATAAACCATCGTGATTCATTGTGAATTATACAATGGTTGTAATTTCAACTTTAAATGAAATTCATTTAATGTTAGAACACTTTGATAATTATGGGAACATATGAACGAAAAGAAACAAGTTTATTTCTAGATAGCAATTAATTGTATTAATCTCGAATAATCAAAAGGATAAGTTTCTTAACAAACAAAAAATATCATATGACAAGGACAAGAAGAAGAAGAAGAAAAAGAAATAAGAAAAAAATGATTAGAAAGATAAGATAAATAATAATCTTTTTCATCGATGATTAACAACACCGATCAAAGAAGATCTCTCGTTATCAAGTATCATTGGTACCATGTGTATATAATCATAAGCATACTGATAATGAAACTCAGTTAAATATATAAGTAAAATAATAAGAACGTAAGACGACCATCTGGACAATTTGATGTATTCCCATACACGATTAAAGAATATAGCTAATAACAAATAATCCATTGCGGCGTGTACGTTTAACATTTTCCATCCAAGTGCTACGAACCAGAAAGAGTTACTTCTTAGTACATTGGTTTGCCTTAGATGTAATAATTCAGTGTTTATAGAGAATGGTTCGATGTCTAGGTCCAGAAGATCTTGGTAAAGCCAAATGTAACGATTCCATGCTGCACTAGCTACAATTAGGTGACCAATCACGAGAAGTACATTGGGTAATGCTATGTTCCTTATTGAAGTGTTACAAGAAGATGATGATGACGATGATGATGATGAAGATGACGACGATGATGGGATATAATGTGTTGTATCTAATATTACAGAAGTCAATGGTAATATCTGAAGTTTATCGTATCCTCCTCGTCTAGGTTGAGAACGTATTAGAAAGTAATATAATCCGATCATCAAGGCAACGCATCCGAGAGCATCGCAAAAACCATCTACGAAATAACCAGGTGAACCAACATCTGATCGTTCACCCGATATATTAGCTCTCTGTCTCGCTACGTGCCCATCTAAATCGTCTAGCTATGTTCTAAATTGAAATAGTATTGCACCAAGACGTCTTTGTGTTAGGGATTCGCTGGATACACATTTACCAGCTAACACAGCAACCAATACGTGAAAACCGCTGATCATGTTAGGTGTCAACCAATTCCAATATTGGCTTATTCCCAATATCTTATCCATCAAGGCAGCCAACGGACTGAGAAGAAAATGATTCGGATGATCCAAAGTTAAACCTTTCACCGTTACCACGCAAAGAGGATTCAAATCGCATGGTATAGTTGGTTGATATGACGGTGTATCGTTTGTAGTTGCTCTTACGCGATAATACTTTACTCTTGAATATAATAATACGTCCATAGTGATGAAATATATTACAGATAATGCGATAAGAGCCAATGTTAATTTGTTCACCAGGTCAAAATGTACAGCCATGTTTAAACTTCTTTCTTTTTTTCTTTACACTCTTGTTTTTATATTCTTTAGATTTCCATATATAGAATATTTTTCATATAAACACAATATTTTGTTTTATACATCTATGTATGTTTTTTTAATTCCTTCTTCTTTTGTTTATTTTTAATCACACGTGTTGCACTTTTTATTATTTATTATTACACAAAGAATACTTTTCTTCTTGTAGATAAATTTAATATTTATCCATCAGTTTTGAATAAGAACTTTAGTAAATTTTTGTACTTGTTTTAAATATGAAGGAAAACAAATATTAATTGAATCTTAATGAAATACGCGTTAGTTTTGTTGATTGCAGACGTTGAATGAATGAAAAGTTTATGCCCATTCGGTAGATCGTGTCGAGGCTTACTGAGAGACCTCCTACTCGTAAGAGGTATTCGAACTTCAATAATCTATCCTAACTTAACTGACAATGACGATCGTGTCCATGCGTCGTCGCATCGCACGTGGTCACGCATAGATCTATTCCTCAACTAAACTCCTACCACCCACTCTCTACCCCCTTTCCCACACATCCCCTACGATATCAACTCCCACAACCACTTTTTTTTACCCCTTCTCTATTCTCATACCACCACCATCAACTACCCCTTCCCTTCACCTTTTCACCAACTCCCTCGCAAATACTTTATCAATGACGGACAATCTACGAGAAAGTCTTTTTTTCTTGTCTTTATTTTTCCATCTATTATACGTTTGTTTCCTTTTCTGTTTCTTTATTTTTCTTCAAGGGGGGGTCATTCACCTTATGCGATGACAAGATTTTTAAAGCATTTCTTTAAGAATTTTTATTGACTGCTAATAAAAAGATAGAAGTTTGAAATTTTTATGAGATATTTGTTAATGTTTTAGTAATGTGTAGAAAAATTTTTAAACAAAAATCTCCATTAGAACATAAGTTATACCACGTTTTGAAGATACATTTTTGTGAGGAGTGAAATTGATTTATGCAACCCAAAAACAATTTGATTTTTTTAATCCATCGCATGAGGTGACGAAAGAAAATTGAAAATTGTATAAAATATAAGAAAGAAAATTGTATAAAATAATATACAATAAAAAATAAAATAATTTTTTCCTTTTAAACTAAACTCGTATTTCTTCAATGTGGCTTCTTCTTCTTCTTCTTCTTCTTTCTCGTTCCATTACGTCAGAAAGAAACGAAAGAACGGCTTCTTTTTCAACCCCTCGATAATAACTTTGATATTCCTGACAAATCGATTCATTCTTTCGACCCTTTTCCTGTCTATGACCTCTCCTTTTTCTCTTCATTTTATTTCTTTTTATTTCTTTCTAAAAAGAAACTTTCTATCCATGTTTCTCTTTTTTTTTGTTGGTTCATCAATTAAAACAGATAGAAATTTCGTTAAAATTCATCATTATGGATCGACCTCGAACCATAACTAATTTTTATTCAACCTTGAAGTTTTCGAAGACTATAACTAAATTATACAGTGCCTTAGGATAGACTTATTATGCTTATTTGAATAAGTTTCTTTTTTTTAATGGGTATTTATCGGTCACTGACGTTTTTTTTTCCACGTATGTTTGTATATCATAAAAAAAGGGACACAAAGATAAAGAATACTTTTGACTCTTTTATTGAACGTAAGGGGAGAACCTTACGTGTTTATTTAATTAAAAAAAAAAATTGTTTGTATATATGAGTCATTCTATACCGAATCGATCACTTTTTAACTCGACCTTCCTTTTTCTTTTTATTTAGCTGACATTTTTATATCATACTATCTAGCTAAAAACATTTATCTGAATTTCATGTTAATTTTGTTTACCCAATCAAAAAGAAAGAGTTAAGAAATTAAAAAGAAACATAAATGATACTTTCTTGTTCTATCTCTACGTGAAACAGAAGTAATATCAATAATTGCATTAAGTGAATTGGTTGCAGTACTTTTTTCTTAGAAATCATTTTCTTGGACTACTTTAAAAATTGTTATTATATATAATATACAAAATAATTGTTTAGATATTGATTATTTTTACCTATTATTCACTTATTCCTATTATTATGTTCAATAATTTCTATTTGTATTATCTTTTACTTTTTTCTTTTGAAATATTAGTTTCAAAATATTACTCTACTGTCATAAGTTACTAAATTGTATTATCTAATAATTATATGTTTTTTAAATTACCTGTGGTAGCTGAGTACTTTTGCCACATCCAGTTTCTCCTACCAGGACAAGAGTCTGATACTTTTCAAGCAGATATATTATATGATCTCTGTTCTTGAATATAGGTAGTCTCTTGCGTTGCATATCCAATGCAAGAGAATGATGAGCATTGTAGACAAACTGTGTGGAAGAATGTGCATCGATGTCTGGTCTGTCTTCCTGCCATGTTGAAGCTCCTATAAATATAAATTATACTCTACTGTTAATTTGAACTAATATTACTTGTATATTTTAATAATAAAATATAATTTAATGTATGAAAAGTGTAGACAAAAAAGATAGGTTATGAAAATTTGACAAGTCAAGATTATCAAAATGAATTAATATTTAAATAAAAATAATACCAATAAGATAGATTTTTATAAATAATACTATAAATTTAACTATAACGGAGAGAGAGAGAGTTTATGTCATTATAAATAAAAATATTGAATAGTTTGTACGTACCAGGTTTAGAAAATACAGGTTTGACATTCATTTCTTGATCTTCTTTTATAAAAATTAAAACATTAATAATTTATAGATTTCACAATATTATTTATCACTTTTATAAATCACACTATTATTAATCACTATTAATTAATACACTTACGTATATAATAATTGCAATAATATTCATTGATAAAGTAAACGCGTTAAACATTTTAAAAACGTTCAGAAATTTACAGATGGCACTCGCGTCACCGTACTTTCCTACAAAGTTAATCAATGAACTATCGATCAAATAGATTTATTAATATAAATTCTTTAATTATTTTTCAAATAACGTTGTGCTTTATAAGTTCCATTAAATTAATTCATATTTTATAAAATATATTACCAAAAATTCATCCAAATTTTATTCGAATTTTTCATATCTCAATTTGTGTAAAAACATTACCGACAGTTTTTACATTTACCATCATATATACTTGGTAACATTTATAAGGGAGATACATGTAGATGTATGTAAAAAAAAAATCTTTAAACAACAATAATCTATAAATATATTATAATTAATTAATCTTTTTTTCTTATAATTTTCTTTTCTTCAAAGTAGTATCGTATATAAAATAGTTTTTCTTTTCTTTATTAATCATTCAATCGAAAATTTAATTCTCATTGATAAAACCGCGTATTTTAAATTACTTTTTTCAATATTTATTATTATTATTTCACTTATCCAGATATGTTTGTGATTAATTGAACAATTATTAAGAAAAGTTGACATTTATCAGAAAATTTTCAATACTCAAGAATTTGTATTATTTGATTATTGCTATTTTTGTATTTTAGTATATTTTTCAATTTTTATTTTTGTAATATTGAACACATTCTCAATTATTAATTTTTGTTTTATACACGCGCGATAATTTCATCCTTGAGAAAATAATTTTATTTTTCATTTTTCCTTTTTTTTTGTATTTGTTTCCTCTCACCGCTACAAATATGTTTCCCTATTAGTTACGCAAAAAAAAAAATATATATATATATATATGTATATGTTACATACATAAAATAAAAAAAAAAAACAAAAATAGAGACCATTGATAGATTTAGTCACATTGGATTTGTTTTAATAGAACTGACATTTTAGTTATATAAACGTTAATAATTAATTTGTTTTATCTTTGTTTCTTTTTGAATTATATAAATAGTATACGCGTATCTATACTCTTCAAAATTTAGCAAATATATATATATATGCATATATATATATATAGAATAAATAAAATAGATTATTTATATAATTCTTAGATTAAACTCAAAATAGAAATTAAATTTTCAATTTATTTCTTATAAAATAGTATTGTCATATTATATCTTGCATCGTTTTAGAAAACTACTGTATCTACCGAAATAAACCTTATTATTAATTTTGATAATATATCTCTGTCAAAACTTAAATAAAACAAAAAAAGAAATATATCTTATGTTGTGATAATAAAGTAAAAAATATTTCAAGAGAGAGAGAGAGAGAGAGAGAGATATGAAATAATGTTCGTAGAGTATAGGCATTCCTAATTTGTTAATTAACTGTTTTCATTGATATTCTTATTAAAATAATTCAAATTATGGAGAATATTATCTGGCGGTACGAACAAAGTTATTTATAATATTACAAGTACCAAATGTAGTATATAATTTTTTTGTTTCTCATATGTATACGAATCGTATTGATAATTTGTTTTTTTAATTATTTCCATTAGACATCTACATATTTATTTCTTTTTCTATATGAAATGTGTCACGGTCATAGAATTGCTACTAAAAATAAATGCAGTGTTTTTTTTACTGCTTTTAGCACGACCAGGTTTACTCACCGGTATATGTCTATACATACGTACATATACATACTTTATTATGTATTATTATTATTGAACACGATTCTTTAAAGTTAAACTTTGTAAATTGCACAGATTTTTATCGTTAAAATTAAAAAGAAAAAAGAAAACCGTGTTGTTTTAACTTTTACATAAATTTTCAAATAGAGTGCGATTCGTTACACAAATCCTGGCATGTAGACTACATTAGGCAAATAGAGAATATTATTTCTCGAATATTTTCATTAGGTTTTTCTTTTTGAAATTTTTTCAAATACTTCACGCGTTCGTCAGATATATCATATCAAGAACATGACGAGTTAATTATTATATTACTATTATTATTATTATTATTATTAATATTATTAATATTATTATTAATATTATAAATCCAATGAAAAGTACAGAGTAAAATGTTATACACAATTTTATGTATAAATCGCGAGTAAAGATTTTTCATTATTTTTTAAATGAATTATATTTGTTTTTGTTCTTGTTGTCATATAGTAAATAAATACTTGAAGAAGAGATACAAGTATTCTACTTTAGGAATGTATTTTGATTCGCAGAAAAATAATGTATCTTTTTATCTCCGGTTATGAGATTAGTTTATTCACCTATACCTACTTCTGTGCATCAGAAACAATGGGGACTAGTAAGTGAAATATTTTGCACAAATATGTATCTTTCTTTCTTTCTTTTTCTTTTTTTTTTTTTCAGGCACCACACTGTTTGTCTATTTTTAAGAAGTTAGAAATATATTATTCCTAAAATTATTTATATGCATCTCTTACTTTACTAGTCTAATGCTAAATGAATATATATATGCGGATGCCAGAGAGTACTGGGGGGGAGGACAGAATCGATGTTGATGAATTTTCTGATAGATTTGTGTTATAGTTAGTACGAATGGTACATACTTTTGTTATTGCCAATATCAATAAAATGTTATTGCAATAAACACACATAGATGCACTAAATGCCAAATGTCATTAGCATGGTATCAATATTTTGATATAAAATGCTCGCCCCTACTGACGATGCACAGTCATTATTATTTAATCTGTTCTGACTTCGCGCTTAGCCATTAAAATTGATTCTATAAGATAAGGACTGAGAGAATAGTAATGACAAGAAGATATTAAGCTGTAGCTTCTTCTGCATCTCCATTGCTCTCTGCTTCAGCACACTTCTCTTCGAGTCTAGATTTTTTTTCAGGGCTTGCACCATCCAAAGCATTATCCTCTGCTGCGTCATTTAAAGCTGTTGATTTCCTCTTTATGCAACAGGTATCGGCTGGTGCATCTAAAATATGCAAGTTAAATTAAAAACAACCTGTTGCACAAATATCAATTGAAATAATTAATATTTTATATATTATTCTCAATGTAAATAAATATAAACATACCTGTAGAATCACCATTTTCGGTAGATTCTTCTTCCTTCTCCTCAGTTTCTTTCTCCTCGCTAGAACCATTTTCTGTGGTCTCTGTCGCTTGACCATTTTCAGAGGTTTTAGAATCCTCGTCAACCTCCTGAACTACTTTCTTTTCTTCTTCTACCACTTTTTTTTCTGGGCTGGTAGCAACCTTTGTATCCCTAAACAATTCAAACAACATTGATTATCATCATCGTTTACAAATAATTCAAATATTTTGAAGAAACATCAAAGCAGCTAATCAAGATCAATCTATTTACGTATTCGCTATCAATACTTTGAAGGAAAATATGGAAAAAAAAATATAACCTTGTGGTTTTATCATAAAAATAAGAAGAAGGGGGAACAAAAATAATAAGGCAAAAATAAATGCGTAAGTTCTTTAACAAAGTGAATGCAATATAGAACCTATAGAATTATATTTATAAACACCTTGACCAAAGATGACGGAGAACAGTTTAATAGAAGAAAAGTGCGTCATCGTGACCGATCGATTCAGTATATTAATAAAGAACATTTATCAAAATCAAATAACTCTCAAGAAGGATTTTGCATTTTCACATTTTAAAATTCTTCCCGGTAAAATGATTCTATAAACAAGAAAAATAATAAAAAGGAACCAAGTGGGGGAAAAAGAGAGAGAGAGAGCGTGAGAGTTAGAAGGGAAAGTGAAAGGGGGGAAAAACAAGATGGCGGACGGACGCCTGACGGTAGTGAAATCTGGCGACACAAGTTGGAATTAACTACTTATTCCCCACCCCCACAACCCCCTTAACAACCACCATAGTCAAACACATACAACATTACAAATACACACCGATCGGAGATGGTTAAAGCATCGCGCGGCAAATTCTCGCGTGGACCACAAATATATCTGTGGCCTTTCTTTCTCTATCTCTTTTACTTCCTATGAATGTATATATATGTGTGTATGTATGTATGTGTGTGTGTATATGTATGTATGCATGTAGGTACAACACGTTTGGTACGTGAAAAAATGCATGTTTATTTATTCAACAGGTCTCAAAGAGATATATTAGTCGGGTGGTCTTCTCGAAGAAAACTAGTTTTGTCCATATAAAAAAAAAGAAAAAAAAATTCGTTCTTTCTCGAAAACTATGCGACTCTTCAAGAGCAAATCGAGCGTAACAACACACACACACACACACACATATAGAAAGAGAAGGAGTGAGAAGGAGTGAGAGGGAGTGAGAGTTTGGTTTTCTCTCTTTTCTCTTTCGTATCATCCTCTAACCAGTGATGGTAGACGAGGGAGGCAACACAGATCGATACAGTGCTGTCCCGTTCTCTTTTAGAAGCCGCCGCCGGTCGTAACTTGCGCGCCACACAAGGCTCTTGCGAAACAACGACGCCGTCGTCGTCGTTTCTGACCTCGTCGTCCTCGCTAACATTTTTTTTTTCTTTAACGATATACACAGAAAAATATTGCATCGGTGTAAAAAATGTCAAATTTTTGAACCATACGTTTTATTTTTTTACCAACCCGATATATTTAGCTAGACAGGAAAGGAATATCGTTCCCATGGCATATCAATATTTGTTTTATCATTTATCAGCAAATCAGAGTCTTATTTCTAAATCGTGGGAAAGTAAAATTAAAAATGACATTACTTTCCGATTTAATATATTGGTAATATATTTGTAATTTGATTTTTTTTATTCCACCAATTAAAAATTATCTTTTTTCTTTTATAAGCTTATGATTGGATGTACAAAGTACCAATATTTGGATTGGTGGAAAAAAACAAAATGTTGGATTTTCCCCAATTGTACAATAGTATAGTAACATACCGAAGTATATATAAAGAATGAGGAAAAGAGAGAGGGTAGGGATGAAGTGAGGTAGGAGAGGGAGGAAGAAAGAGATGAATAACAGTATGTGTCCTTTATTTTGCCGCCAAAATTGTTCCTTTCTTATTGTATCCTCTCTCTCTTTCTCTTTCTATCTCCACAAACCTTCTTAATATCATACACACACACATACCCATTTACCAATCAAACGTATACATATAAATACTATTTCTCATGTGTGAAAAAGAGAGAGAGAAATAATTAACGAAGAAAGTCGAACGTCGATATGTGCGATATAAATAAACGAGTAACAGAACGCGTTAAGGATGACTGAACACGATGATATCGATAATAAATCGTTTTTTTACACACACCAAATTTAAATATATTGTAAAACAAATAAGAAACAAAAGTATAGGGGAAATAAAAGAAACGCACACATACGCATAACTCTATTCAATAATTTCAACCGGTGGTAGTAGTAGTGGTGTTTGTGTGGAGGTGACTATTATTTACCAAAGACGGTTCTCAATGAAAAAGATAGATTCAGGTGGAAAAAAATAAATATTTTTAAAAAAGAAAGAAAAAGGAGAAACAGAAAGAATAAAAATAAAGATAAAGAAGTTGAAAAGTGAAGGATGGAAAAGGGGCCACGCTTCGCAAGTAGAGCACGCATCGTGCCGAGGGCACAGGTAATCGCGCGCGCACCAAACGTTGCGCGCTTACGTATCCTACCATTCCCTCGCCCCCACTTCAACCCCTCTTAACCCCCTTCGCCCTTCTATTTCTACCCCCACCCTACCACCTCTATTTCTATCCTTCTCCCGCGTTCTCCTTCCTCCCCCCCCCAGTCACCCTTCTACACCACGATCGCGCACAACGCTCTTACAAAACTCCTCTACGCACACATACATAAAATACACACACGCGTATAATATTCTACATACAATATCTACAGCACAAACACACACATATATATATTTATACGATAGAGTGTATGTATATTCACCAGCGTAGTACACGAGTAGTACGCAAAGCCAAACAAGTACAAACAATACACATATATATGCCCAAGCAAGTATTATATACAAGTGTATGTATAACGCGCGGGTGTGTGTGTGGTTGCGCGGCATATCACACATACACACATTTACATGCACACAAGTTGGCGTTGATGCGCGCGCGCTAGAACGCCAGCACCACAAGGTAAAAGCAATGATTTCAAATGCACCCCGATCCTCATTCGTCGTAAGTTTTAAACATTAATCAAAGATCGCCATTAGATTTACTTTATCGATACCAATATCAAATTGGTTATCCGATTTACATTAATATCGATTTATCTAAAAGAAAATCGTGATATATTGCGATAGGTTGTGAATAATGCGAAATGAAAGGAATACATAGAGGGAAGGGGGGGAAGAGAGAAAGAGGAGGAGGGAGAAAGGGAGGGAAAAAGTAAATGGAAGTGAGAGAGATAGCAAATAGCGAGGCGCGATTTTTACTTTGTTTCCAAAATTATTATTCAATAATTATTATTATAATTATTATTATAATAATAATAATATAATGTTTAAAATACTCACTTTACTTCTGTATCCGCCATCCTTGAGATTCGTTAAGATAATCGTTGAAGAAAAAGGATTAGAACACCAAAACGCGTTAATGAAGAACCCACCAAATGAAAAAGAAAGCCGCGTCCTCTTTACGCACCGGCGAACACACGTAGAATTCTGGTAACACCACTCTCTCAGTGTTATGTCGCGTAGCCGGGTACCGACGCGCAAATGGCAGAGAGTCTCGCACACTGATTCGCCCGAGTCCCGCCGAGCTTGGCTCGACCCGGCCGGCGGCCTTTAAACCTTTTTCTTTCCCGCTCGATTACAGATGGCGCCAGAATCGAAACCCATTTAAGAACGCGTACCCACGGACGAAACCCGCCGCCGTTTCGTTCGCATTGTGTACGCCTTGTGTAGGAGAAAGTTTTCATTTGATATATTTATTTGATTCATCGAAATAAACCTTTTTCACGGTTAGTGGTTACCTATTTTATTAAACCTATCTTTTCTTATTTTCAATTAAAATACCATCCTTTCTACAAGTTTAGATTTTGATTTCTTCGAGAAAGTAATCGTTTCTTTTAATCAGGATTAAATTCATCGGTGACGCGGTTACTTACTACGCGATTCAATAAACCAACTAATTAATCAACGAATTTCTTTACTCAAGTTTCTTTTTAATCATCAAGTTTCCATCAGACGTTTAAAGAAGAGAATACGGAACCAATCTAATCGGTATTTTATTATTTAATATTAATCTTATCTAAAATATATCTCTTCTGTCCGATGTTTGTTCATTATCGTATAATTTATTCGTTGGATTTTTAATCGCGGCGGTTGTTAATTACCGACGGACTTTGCGGTTAAGGGTCAAAACCGCGCTGTAGTATCTCTCTTTCTCTTTCTCCCCTATTCGTTTTTATTTTCCCCCCACTCTTACCGCCATGCGCGGTACGTTAACCAATCACGTTACGAGCCAAGGAGCTTCCTCAGTAAAAATTCCTGTTTCCGGCGCCTTACGTTACGATCTTTTCCGTTTCGTTTGAACAATTCTTATTTTCGTTCCGCGTCATGTCAAGAGTTAAAGAGTCCGAGGAATAAAGGAAAGAACGAGAAAAATAAAATAATAATAATAATAAAGAAAGAAAGAGAAAGGGAGAATTAAATAGAATGAGAGAGAGTGAGAAAGGGAGGTGGAGGAAAGAATGAAAGAGATTGGGAACGTTAAGTCAAGTTTTCTCCCATTCTGCGAGTTCTACGAGAATGCCTTGTAAACGACGACGACGACGATGATGATGACGACGACGACGTCGACGTCGACGTCGTTGCCTGCATGGCCGAGAGATTGGAAAGTTCTAGAACTTTCGCACGCGGCCTCATTTCCGGGATGTATCCAAGAGATGCGCGGCGAACCGTTGCTTTAGCGTCCGCTTTAAGATCGACGTTCTACACCTGACGCTTCTCGTTTTGCCATTTCCTGTTCTCCTCGAATATCCCTCTAATAAAAAATTCTACTCAATGAAACCCTGACTACAGTAAATTCTACTAGGATAGTCCTTTTTTTTTTATTTGTATTTGTATTTTTATCAATTTACAGTTATACAGTCGAACCTGTTCATGTGCGATCCCTTTTTAACGCGATTTTATTTTTATGCGATCTATTCTATGCGATTATTTTTTTACACGGTACCAATGCAATTAGAATTCATATACTTCATAAAAAAAATCGTATAAAAAACAGAATTGAAAAAAAGTGTATGATTTTTTTTTAGAACGAACGATGATTGGTTTTTATAATCTTTTTCTAAGATTTTCGATACGTTATCGAGTAGCTTGCAGGGAAATTTGCTATGCAAGTGAAGCTAAAAAGAGATAAAGATGGTGTATTTGAGAGAGAGTGTATATAAGTGTGTATGTGTGTGTGTGTATGTGCATGAGAGGGAGAGAAACAGAGAAAGAGAGAAAGAGAGAGAGAGAGAGAGATAAGCTTTCGTTCGTACTAAGCTCACGTTACGAGGTTACGTTGTGACGTCGTGCGATAAAATATTTCTCGGTTCCATCTATCCACAAGGCCATTGGCTCATAACGTTAACTTCCACTGAAAAATGAGAATTGGCTGCTTCTACACTCTCATGGTTAGTTTTAAAAAGGTCACCCCGTGTGCAGGCCGATTTTTGAAACATTTTGAAACATTTTTGATGCATTTTCTAGAAGAGTGTTAGAGCGATTTTTAAACATTTTTTTTTGACGATTAATAAAAAGATAGAACTTTGAAATTTTTATGATATATTCATTAATGTTTCGATAGTTTATAAAAAAATTTTTAATCATAAATCTCCATAAAAACATAAGTTGTATGACTTTGAAGATACTCAACTCAAAAGCATTTTTTGTCAAGTATCTCCATGATTTCGATTTATGATTGGCTTATTCGATATCAAAAAATCAAACATCATTTTAATTGATAAACCTGTGTTGAGCGAAATTAATTTATGCAACGAAAAAAATTCGATTTTTTTAACCAATCACACAGGGTGACCCTGTTAATTAACCCTCCTAACGTTGAATCAATCAATTGTATCTCGTAAGCATTGTTCGTTCACGTATTTTCGGGTAGAAATATTACAGTCGATGAAAAAATAATTGTCAAATTTTCCTATTGAATTGTAGACTACAAATCCGACATTATTTTTCCAGTAACAATTTTGGAAAAAAAACCAAATACCCCGTTGTATTTGGAACGTTCGTACTCGTTGCATTGTATTGGTTTTGATTTTGTATTAATCAAGCTTAGGACAATAATTTTTAATAGATTTATTATTTTTATCGTTGATAGATTAAAGAACATTTTATTTGAACAAGTTTTTCTTTTCTTTTTTATAATCTTCATTCAAACAAATACTTTTTTTTATTACAAATCCAACAATAAAAGCATAGCAGCCACGAATTATCAAAGCAACGAGATAAGATTGTATCCTGGTTGGGGCTGATTAAATTGAAAAACACATAAAGGAAAAAAAGGAATAGTTGTCTGTGTTGAGTTTGTTACGATATAATATTACATATTTTTCTATTGTAAAAACAGGATTGTCGATGTTAATCAAATCGATCAAATATTTATGAACATACATTCCTGTATCTTATTTGTTATACGATTGCAAATGCTTTAGAAATCTTTGTATTATTTATTTTATTCTTTTTTTTGTTCCTCATACAAATTATGATCCTTAAGAATTCGTATTATTTATGTAATTATTTACCATATCGTTTGGTATATTTAATCTTGCATAATTGTATTATAATACAGGAACAGAGTTAAAAGATTACAGTCTATGCATAGACCTAATCTATTTTGAAATCATTCTTGAACGAAATACTATTTAATTATATTATTTGTAACAGTTGTAAGGCATCGTACTCTCTCAAAGATAATTTATTAAAATTGACATAACTTCTTACGTAATATTATATATTCTGTACAACGTAGGAGGAGAATGAAAGTTCGATATTGTTTCTTAAAAGATATTTTTTAGAACAAATCATAGTAAATATGATTTAAATTAAACATGAATTTCTTAGTTGGTAGTTTTTTTTAAACAAGAAAATAAAAATATATTCTTTGAAAGGTTTCTATCTTTTTACAAATATTTTTTAAAATTGATAAAATTTGCAATGTAGAAACAAGTCCTTGAATAAGTTCTCGCATTTTTTTTTTGACACAAACCTTGACGTCTTGAAACTTTGTTCAATGCACCAAGAACGTTCTTTATTCTCAACTTCAAAATTATTATTTTGAAAGCGTTAGAGTTTGTTTTCATTTTTTAAGAAACGTCGAGAATTTATTCAAAGTCTTAATACATATATGCATACGTTTACATTTCTTATCGATTTACAATTAGATCGATAAAAATATGTAAAAATAATCGAAGGGGGAGAAAAGTCGAAGCTATAATTTTGTTCTTTTAAGAGATAACACGTTCAATTGGAATTTATTTTACCGAAACGAGTCTTATCTATGTGACATTAAGATAAAAAATAAGAAAAGAAATGAAAAGAAATGTAAAATAAATCGATACTTTGCTTTCCTTTCTCTCTCTCTCTTTCTTTTTTCTTCTTCTTTGAACGTGGTTATAAATGAAGATAAAAAAAATAGTATCAACCGATAATGATTATTATTATTATCGAGAAAGTAATAAAATCGTACTCTAACTGTTCTCGTATTTCATTAATAAAATTTTCTTACAATGTACGAGAATGGGAAGAGGTGTGTAAGCACGTGCCAGTGGTTAACTCGAATCGAAGGGAGAGTAAATGTAGTAGTAGAGTAGTAGTAATCGGTGATAATCAAGAAACAGCAGCAGCTGCACTTGGGTTCTACATAATGCAGGTGGAGAAGAACACATTAAAGGATGTGTGGCAGATGTATCGAATTTATTATTTTTTATCGTCCAATGAGAAAACAAAATTAATAAAAAGTAGTTTGATTTTATAACTTTTTTTATTTCTTTAAATTTCAAATAAACTCGATGATCATTTAGGTGATATTAATTTTAATATTATTAAATCATTAACATAAAGCAAAATGAATAAAGAGAAAGGACTAAGATGAGATCTTCATGGAACACTAGAAATTACATTAATTATATACAGATACAGTAATACAGTAATACAGTAATACAGATACTAAATATATTATATTTGATACAAACCAATCAAAACTAATTTACCATAGAAAAATATAAACAATTCGAGTATTTACATTAAACAAGATCATCCTGTAAGACTACTACCTTCATTTTCATTATTCTTGTTAACTTGCTATAAGCGTAGCTTATGCGATAGATAAAACCCGTAACGGTCCCACGGTTCAAAAGTATAGGTATACTTGCTGTATTTAAGTATGTGTCTTATATATGAGTGTGTAAGTTAGCTACGTTTATGTCGAGCGTTCATTGAAACACGTATACAGGGTGAGTCATTTCACTTCACCACTGTGATTATTTTCAGTATTACAATCTCGAGGAATATTTAGATATTATTATTATGTTTACCGTGTTATTAACAAGTTTGAGAAAACATATATTATACTACTTTTTTTTTCTTCTACTATTTTCTATTTCTAAACTAATTGCTATGTTTTTTATCTTTTAAAAAAAAATATCAACCCATGTATCGTAATGAAGAAGTTGTTCTCTTTCTAATGAGCCACTCAAACTCTCCGTCTATTTTCATTCTCAGTTTTTCTACTCCTTTTTCTTTCTTTCTTACTTACTTTACTTTACTTTTCTTTTATTTCTTCTATTTATAACCAACTATAGATAAAAACGAGACTACATACCAACATACCATCGTTTAACAAGGAGTCAATTCGATTCTTGTAAGATTTTTTTTTTTATACCAAAACAGAGATAATTCCAAATAAAGAATTGATTTATTTCTTTTCTTGTTTCTTTCAACGGTAGAAAAATATTACCGGACTAACGTGTTGAAAGAAGTTAATATTCTTCATTACGTGTATAAATATTTGTAAAGATGTAGTAAAGTAAGAAGTTGAAATATAAATATCCGGAGTTTACTTAAAAACCTCGTCAAGGTTTTCTTTTATCAACATTCAAGTTAGTTTTCTTTCGAAGAAAAAAAAATATATATAATCCGTTCTCGTTTTATATTAATTTTCAATATTCGATTGCGTTAACGTTTATCTTCCGCAATGAAATTCCATTGTAATCAGAGACGTATAAAATCGCTGATATATTCTACTTTCTCTGCTAACATTTAGTTTCGTGTTACTGGGTCAGTGGAAATGTTCAGTCAGAGGCTATTTCGATGACAGTAACCTATATTCCCAGCGGCTTTGCAGTGTCGAACCTAAAGATAGAATCCTCGCATCTAAGTTTTCATTTTTGCTCGAGTAAATTTTACCCCCTATTCTCCTTCCCCTTTCCTAATATCACCTTTATTTCTTAATAACTTAGAATAATATTCCTTACGACACGTATTCTCTTTATTCTATTTCTCGTATACATCATTTTATTTATATACAATTATTATTATTATTATTATTACATATATTCGATTGGTGGAAAAAAAATGTCGAATATTCCCATTGAATTGTGGCTAAAAATCCGACATTTATTTTCCACCCACTTTTTAAATATTTACAATTTAAATATTTAGAAATACATTGACACTTAACTTTCAATCTCAACGTCAGATTGTTTCGAAAAGAAAAAACTCAAAGTATGCATTTTTGTATACCTCTTTCCCTTTTTTTATTACCGCAAACACGTGACATGCATTTTATATCGACCTCTTTGAAAAAAGAAAACAACGTTTACTTATTTTCTTGTTGTTTCTTTTTATATTTTATATAAATACATTTGCATTGATAATGTATAACATAAAATAATGAAAGCTTCTTTTTCTTATCATTTGCACTACATGTATATATACACACACAGACATAGAAAAGTATACTTATGTATGAATATGTGATATTTTTAGTATATAGATCACATTTCTTCTTGGTGATGCTTAAAACGATTCGTTTCGGTGTCGCCGTTTCATCACCGACGTTTAAATGATCTTGGCACTGTTAAATTCAGGTGGGAAGAATGATTTCGTAAATGAAATAAGAATATTTTATATAATATTCTTGTTGGTTGATAAAAAATAATATCCGATTACACCCTTCATTGTATCGTATATATATATATGTGTATAATAAATTACATATTAAGTTAAATCTTTCTAACACAAACCCAACGTTCACAGATTTCATCAGGGGGATGCGCGAAACCACCAGATTTTATCTTCCTTACACATACACACACACACATACAAACACATTCTCTTTCTCTCTCTTTCCCTATTGATTCCATGACCCAAAACACAGAGAACAGTGTGCCAATTTGTTGGAGAGAAGAGACACAATCGACCGTCTTAAGAGTTTTTCTTTCTATTACTATTATTATTACTATTACTATTACTATAAGAGAAATCTTTCAAATAAGACTCTATTTTCATATTCTATATATATACTTCTCTATCTGTGTATATACATGTACGTGATTTTATCTATTTTCTTGTATTTCAAAAAAAAAATCTCGTCTGACAAAAACAACCACGTGTACTGTGTCCCATTCCACTCTTACCCCCTTACCCCTTACCACCTTTCTCTCTCTAATTCTTTTTTCCTTATTGTAACACGGTTTATTATACATTCGAGTGAAGTATATCAAAGAAATCGTATACGTACACGCGCTTTTATGGCTAAGAATATCCTCTAAAATGTTATATCGCGTGGAAACTTCGTTTATACTCGTTGATTATGCTTGTGTATATAATAAGTTTAAAGCTATTAGTATCTTTCTCTCTCTCTCTCTCTCTTTCTGTTTTATATAATTACTAAAGTTAAACATTTAAATCCAAATTATATTACTTTGAAATATTCGGGTTGGTGGAAAA
Source organism: Mischocyttarus mexicanus (assembly GCA_023678845.1). NCBI lineage: Eukaryota > Metazoa > Arthropoda > Insecta > Hymenoptera > Vespidae > Mischocyttarus > Mischocyttarus mexicanus. Next base: position 105,479 of record JACGTP010000060.1, on the reverse strand, counting down.
ATAATGTCGGATTTTTAGTCACAATTCAATGAAGAAAACCCGACATTACTTTTCCATCAATCTTTTTATATTTACAATGAAAATATTTTAGAAATATATTGAGTTGGTAGGATAAGTAATGTCGGATTTTTGGGTATGATACTATAGGAAAATCCGACATTTTATTTCCACCAATCGAATATTTTGTATTTAACGTGTACATATATAGGGAAAGTCTATTAGAAGTACTTTATTCCTTCGATTACATTTTATTTTCTATACTTTATTGCCAATACTACACACACACTCATAATCAAGATTAGTATAGATTAAAATATTATTTGTGTGTACCTAAAAGGTACAACCTGGTTGGTCTCGTACCTTTTTGACTCGGTTGTAACCGGTTCGTCCCGTTCTACGATTATATTTTCTTTCTTTTTCATTCTCTAATACTATCTAAGCTTTCTCTCTCTTTCTCTTTCTATACTTTTATTTACTATCTTGCTTTCTATCTTTCTCTATTTCCTTTTTTTATTCTTTCTCTCGTGTTTAATCGGTTTAAAACTATACTCACCCTATCTCACCCTATCTCTTTCTCTCTTTCTCTCAGTCTTTGTTTTCCTTTCCCTTTTTTGTTTCCTTAGGTATTTCTATCCATAGTTAGAAACTAATCGGGCAAAGGATTATCGCGGGTCACCGGGTGTTCAACCTTCCGTATATACCTAACACGGTTCGATACTATGAGAACACCGGTTAGATTATTATAAATAGATACTCGCCGAAATGTTTGCGTCATTCGGGTTATAACGATGATGACAATGAAAATGGATAACAACTAAGATAACAAGGATGGTATTAATTTCATTGAGGATTTTATCTGCAACCAGAGAATATCGATATTTCCTTGTTTTTTCGTATTATTCCAGTTATTAGATATTTCAAATACAGTCGAAACCTGTTTTTGTGGGTGGAGGGGAGGGTTCCTTTTTTTATGCGATTTTATTTTTGACCTATCTGTTTTATATACGACCTTTTTTTCTTTCTATGAAGGTATATGAATTCTAATTGTATTGAAAACAGATACCACGAAAAATAAAATCGTATTAAAAAAGGAACGCGAAAATAACTTCGACTGTATAATTTTTGTTGTTTTTTTTTTATTTTTTATTAATCTTCTTATTCGTGGTTACGTTACGATAAATCCTAATCTTGTAACTTTAGTTTATGTCAACACAGAGAATGGCGAATACGTGTTACAGATACGTACCGCGTGTGTGTATGTATGTATGTGTGTGTATATGTATATTTAGTAGGTAATTTACATTGAAATAATATTCACGTTCTCAAAAACGATTCGACCTACGTGAAACATGTCTTTTTTTATCGGATGATTCAGAAAATATTCGGCAGTTTAGTATACGTGTATTCTATACATTGTAAACTTCTACATATTGTAAAACCTAATGGAATATTTCTTTAACGTCAAATTGAATTTTAATAGAAAATATAACCGTATCTTTATATTATCTATAAAATTAAATAATTATTTAAAATTATATTATTAAGAATAATAAATGTTATTTAAAAAATTAAATATAGATGCATTTACATATATATATATATATATATATATATATATATAATTATATTTCATATATATATTGATTTAAATCTAATAGTGTATGTATAATAATAGAAATAAAATTTCTCTTTCATATTTCAAATGAAAATTGAAAAGATTCCTTAAAATGATCTTTTCTCATTGTACAAAACTATATTTAGTGTCATGGCACATTGGTATCGTAAACAGGACAATATATATATATATCTATTTATATCTATATAAATACAAGTGAAATTTTCTTCAAGGAACATTTTCGTCATTCCGAGAAAAGAAAGAAAAAAAATAGAAAAAATATATTAGAAAGGGGGATTGGAAAGAGCAAAGGAGACAACCATTTCGTTTGTGCAACCTTTATCGATATTATCCCTCGTAATCGTTTTTCATTCATTGGCCGCCATTCTATTTTGGTAGACTGAAATAGCCAATAAGAAGTCTTTATGAGATTGATCTCTTATTGCTAATGTAACCTTAAGCTCGTATTTCATCGTTCCTTTAGTTAATCACGTGATTAATTCAAATAGCGATTAAAGATGGCGCCAGTAACTTCGGGTAGTTTTAAACGTACGTTGCTACATCTATCGGTAATCGCGTAAACCAAGGTACGAGCTGTCTGACTTACAGTATTCCATCGTCTACACCGGACAGCACGTCGTCCGAGACAACGTTCGCAAATGTGTGAACATTTGAAACGAAGGATACGAGAGGTAGGAGGAAACTAGAACGGGAATGAAAATTATTCGGAATGGAATGGAAAAGGAATATTAATATAAAATATAAATAACGAAGAGATAGTTAATGAAGTTGAGAGAATTAAAACAAAGGGAGAGACTGGTAGAAAAATATAAAGAAATATAAGCGACAGTAGAAGTACAAGAAAGAAGTAGAAGAAGAAGAAGAGGAGGAAGAAGAAGAAGAAGAAGAAGAAGAAGAAGAAGAAAAAAAGAAGAAGAAAAAGACAAAAAGACCAGTTGGGTCGCCATCTTTACGGAAGCATTTTATTCCCGATCCAACAATTCGCTTTTTATCGTGGATTAAATTAAGGAAATAATATTAACCCTACTCCTCTTTTCTCTGTCTCTGCTGCTTGCTGCTGCTGCTGCTGCTGCTGCTGCTGTGCTCTGACAATTGTGTGTGCGTTCGGATAATTTCGAGAGATCGATAATCGGTCGCGCGTTTGACACTGTAGTGAACATATAATATTCCAACTATATTTTCCATTGGATAACATAAAGGACTTTGATTGATTCAAGTTTCGAAGAATAAAAATAAGAAGGAAGAAAGAAAGGAATTAAGGAATTAAGGAAATTTGAGTTACGATTTACGTTCAACCATCTCATCTCTTTTCTTTGGTGAGTGTGAGTATTAAGTAAATAAAATAAATAATTCAATAGTGTGTGTGTGTGTTTGTGTGTATGTGAGGAAGAATAAATGACATATGAGCGGAAATAGTAAGTGTTGAAAGCAAATTAGTATCTACTTGCTGCTGTGTATTGAAAACAAGAGTGAGTGTGAGTTGAGTTTAAAGTTGAATGTGAATTTGAGTGAGTGTGAGAATGTGAGAGTGTGTGAGTGAGAGAGAGAGAGTGAAAAGAATTAGAAGAGTGTCAGAAAGAAAGAATTAAAACAGCACTATTAAATAACTGTTAGATAATAAAAATAATTAATTGGAATAGATATAAACAAAAAATAAAAAGGAGAGAAATAATAATAATAATAATAAATTATTATAGCGAGATAACCAGTAGGAGAGAAGGATATTAAAGGAAAGAGGGGTGGTGTTGAGCATTGGTGATCGAAAGAAGAAACGAATAAGAAGAAGAAGAAGGAGAGAGAAGTGAAGAGTGGAGGAGGAGGAACCCTGGTACTGGTGGTGCTGCTGCTGCGGTGGAGGTGGTGGTGGCACGAACTAAAATGAAGATGGCGCGAGGCGCGGAGGAGGATTGGTGCTGACCCATTTTTTCGCGCGAACAACTTGCCATTTGTCTACCGTCGAAAGCGGAGTCCTTTGAAAAATCTTCTATCGCAATAGGAAAAAGGATTTTGAGGGTGTGCGTGGGTGCGTGCGCTCGCGTGTGTGTGTGTCAGATCGGTGACGGGTCTTTGATGGTGTTGGTGGTGGTGGTGAAGGAGGAGGAGGAAAAATTGTGATTGTTGTGTAGTAGTAATAATAATAATAATAGTAGGAGTAGGAGGAGGAGGTGATAGTAAAATAGTAGAGTAGTAGTAGCAGTAGTTGTTAGAAAAGAAGAGGAAGAATAGAAAGGGGAAGTAAACTAAAAAAGAAATAAAAGTATTTCCCGGTGACCTGATGGTGATTTCGTGATGGTGTCACTAGCATAATAAAATAATAATAGAAATACTAAATAAGAATAAAGAAGGAAGATTAAAGGAGGATTAAAGTAGGAGGAGGAAGAGGAGGAGGAAGAGGAGGAGGAAGAGGAGGAGGAAGAGGAGGAGTAAGAGGAGTGTCCCTGAGTGTCATTTGCATCGGTGTGTGCCCGAGTTCGGAGTGCGGTAGATAAATTAAAACGCGTCGGGTGCATTGCATGCGTGCGTGCGTGCGTGCGTTAGTCGCTCGCGTGTACGTACATGCGTGCGCATGTGTAAACGGAAGGTTCGTTCGCGAGTAACGAGCGATAGTGGTGGTAGTGGTGGTGGTGTTGGTGGAGGAGGAGGACGAGAAGGAGGAGGAGGAGGAGGTGGAGGAGGAGGAAGAGAGGTAGTGGTGGTGGTGGGTGGTGGTGGTGGTGGTGGTGGTAGCGGCCAAGAGTTGCTGGCTTCGTGAAGGCTACAAGAGAAGAAGAAGCAAGTTTTTTTTTCGTATTCTCGTCTAACATTTTACAAAGTTGTGTGAAAGAGGTGGTGGTGAAGGAGGAGGAGGAGGTGGAGGAAGGAGGTAGGAGGTAGGAGGAGTTAATCAAAATTCTGAGAAGGTCGGAATTCGTCAGGCTTCTCTCCTGGGGGAAAAAAAGAGGAGTGACGAGTAACAGCGTTTTTCGCGGTAGACTTTTTGATAAGAAGGTGTTTTACCGGTGTTTAAATTAAAAACACGGTAATTCTCGAAATTTTGGGACTTCGTGGAGCCCTGGCAGGCTCGGGAACGAGCGCGGCTGCTAAAATGGGCAACAATGCCGCAACAGCGAACAAAAAGGTCGACGCCGCCGAGAGCGTCAAGGAGTTCCTCGATAAGGCGAAGAAAGAATTCGAGGATAAGTGGAAGAAGAATCCAACAAATACTGCTGCACTTGACGATTTCGAGAGAATCAAGACGCTTGGTACCGGGTCATTTGGACGGGTGATGATCGTACAACATAAACCTACCAAGGAATATTACGCTATGAAGATACTGGACAAACAAAAGGTCGTGAAGCTTAAACAAGTAGAACATACACTTAACGAGAAGAGAATATTGCAAGCTATAAACTTTCCTTTCCTGGTATCATTGCGTTTTCATTTCAAGGACAATTCGTATCTTTACATGGTGCTGGAATACGTACCAGGTGGCGAGATGTTCAGTCATTTACGCAAAGTAGGACGTTTCTCCGAGCCCCATTCGCGTTTTTACGCGGCACAGATAGTCCTGGCATTCGAGTATCTACATTACCTCGATTTGATCTACAGGGATTTAAAACCAGAGAATCTTTTGATCGATTCTCAGGGTTACCTCAAAGTTACGGATTTTGGATTTGCCAAGAGGGTACAAGGTAGAACGTGGACCCTATGCGGTACGCCAGAATATTTAGCACCAGAGATCATTTTAAGCAAGGGATATAACAAAGCGGTAGATTGGTGGGCCTTAGGTGTTTTGGTATACGAAATGGCAGCTGGTTATCCACCTTTCTTTGCTGACCAACCATTGGTAATCTATGAGAGGATAGTCCACGGTAAACCACGTTATCCTTCGCACTTTGGTTCAGATTTGAAAGATTTGTTGCGAAATCTGTTGCAAGTTGATTTGACCAAAAGGTACGGTAACTTAAAAGCGGGGGTAAACGATATAAAGGGACACAAGTGGTTCGCGAGTACCGATTGGATAGCTGTCTTCCAAAAGAGAATAGAAGCACCGTTTATACCAAAATGTAAGGGTCCTGGAGATACTAGTAATTTCGACGATTACGAGGAAGAAACTCTGAGGATTTCAGTTACGGAAAAGTGTGCTAAGGAGTTTGCTGAATTTTGAATGAATCATAATCGTTATCGTCATATCAAAATCGGCTTTTACTCATTGCTGTAGCCGTCAGTAAAACACCATCAAAACTAAACACCATTACAACCGTTGCTGCTGCTGCTGCTGCTGCTACTACTGCTGTTGTTGCTGCTGCTGCTGTTGTTGTTGTTGTTGTTGGTGATGATGAAGAAGAAGAAGAAGAATATGCAGAGATACATATGAAGATGAAGATGATGATGATGATGATGATGTTATTGCTGCTGTTGCTGGTAGATCGTTGCTGCTGTCGTCGTCATTGTCGTAGTCGGTCAGGTCCTGTCGATTGTTACACGACGAGGGTCAGTCAAAGTAAGAACGTATGTGTTTGTGTGGGTACGATTACTCAAAGTCCTGGAATATATTATTAATAATAATAACAACAATAATTGTATCGAGATATGCGAAAGTCATTCTAATCGCATTGCATATTCCTTGACCGAAGAAAAAATGAAAGAAAACATGAAAAAAAATGCATACGCAAATAGGGGATGAACAGATGACGAAAATGAAGATAAAGATGAAGAAGATGTGGATAAAATATCTAAAAAGAAAATAAAACCCAAAATCATCTTTCTTTTGCACGCGCAGTACTTTTGATACGAGAGATTAAACGAAGCCTCGTAATTTGATTATAGTCGCTCGATATAATAATTCGTGTGTGTGTTACCCTCGTATTATCCTAAACGACAAACGTAATAAGAATAAAATAAGAAGAAGGAAGAATAAAGAAGAAATATTGGAGAATACCAGAGAATACTTTGATTTTAATCGATCCTGTCGACCCAATAATTGACCACCACCACTGAAAATTCAATTATCAAAGTGTGTTAACCGCAATTTTGTATATACACCTATATACATATGGGTTAAATCACGCTGTACGATTCTCTCGTAGTTCTGTTTTTGGTCAATGACGTCAATCAAGAGGACGTCAAAAAAAAAAAATGAGAGAAAGGAAGAGAAAGGAAGAGAAATAGAATCTTAAAAGAAAAAACCAACAAGAAGTGTTACTGCAATTCTATAATTGTATCAGCTAATTTGAGGTACGCCTTGGAATCTCAGAAAAATAATCGTCGTCGTCGTCGTCGTCGTCGTCGTCGTCGTCTTCTTCGTGAAATCGAGAATTAGTAAAAAGAAATCCATAATTTCAAAGTTAAATTAAATTAAATTAAAAAATAATGAATCCATAATTGTTTACGTTAACTTGAACTTTAAAATAATGGATTACTATTTACTAATATTAATATATATTTATTTCATTGATAGAAACACGAACAATAATGAATAAAAAAAATAAACAAAAGAAAACCCTTATTTATATTAGAATCTAGTCTTAGGTACACCGGATTTCCATCGAGAGTTAGATTACGAAGATAATTCTAAAAATGAGGAGAAAGAAGGATTTTCCAAATACTCGTTTTTAAACATAACAATTATATGTGTGTGCGTCCTATCCCGTGTGTTGTATGGGGGTGTGGGTGTGTATATGCGTCCGATAAAAAAATGTGTATCCCTTGTGGGAGAAGCATCGTTATGAATTTTCAAATAAAAATAAAAATGATAGAAAGATAGAAAGGAAAAAAGAGAGAGAGAGAGAGAAGTATATACATATATGTTAATTAATTAAAAAATAAATAAATAAATAAATATATAAATAAATAAATAAATAAATAAATAAAAGTGAAGGAGGAGACAGAAAATAGTAATTCGATGAGATGTGTCAGTTGAAATAAAATATAATTAAATAAATAAATAAATAATAATAATAATAATAATATATATATATACTCGTTGTTTGGAAAATAAAAAGGCAAAAAAAAAAAATAAGATATGATTAATAATCCCTGTTCGTTTATTTATTTGTTTAATTATCAAATTATTTTCATTGTCTGAATATAGAAAAAGAAAGAAGGACCATTGACGTTTATGTACGTTTAGGATAATTCAATTAGTATTAATAAATAAAATTAAATAAAATAACTAAATATTAAATTAAATTAAATTAAATTAAATAAATGAATGAATAAATAAATAAATAAATCAATCTTATGTTACATTGTATAGTATTCTCCATCTCGTCTCTCTGAAAAATTAATTAAGTTACGTGTGTTGTTTGTGTGTGTATATGCTGTATACGTATGTGTATGTGTGTGTGTGAGTGTGTGTGTGGAATACGAAAACTGGGAGGAAGAGAATTACATTTACCTCTTTTATAATAGTTCAATTGTATATGCACATTATTTAGTATGGAACGTTATACGCACGCAGACAATCTTGAAAAATGATATGGTGACAATAGAAAAAGAACATAAAGAAGAAGAAATAGAAGAAGAAGAAGAAGAAGAAGAAGATGATCATCTAAAGAATTAAATAAAGAATGAGAGAATAAGGGAATAAGAGAATAAGAGAATAAGAGAATAAGAGAGAAAGATGGTTAGGGGAAGGTGAAGGGAATTTTGATGAAACTATTCCAACTCGTCTTACAAGAAAACCAAGAAAGAAGGATCGTTTGTCAAACACGTGTTCTCGAATTTGATTGCAGCACTTTACGCTAAATAACTCTCTTGTCATATACGAGAGGATAGAATTGTGTATCTCGACTAATATATATATATATATGGATGTGTGTGTGTGTATAATAAAATGGGTACGCCTGACAAGGATTGGGACAATCATAGGACACAAATTCGAAAGGAAATTAAGATGGCCTCGATAAAATGAGAAATATTTACAATTATGTGTACTTTTATTATGTTTCATTGAATATCCCTTACACATTTATAAATTCATTATTAATACATATGATTATTAATGATGAAAATGAAAAATGCTGATTGACGATGATGATGATGATGATGATTAATACAATTCATTTCAAAAGAATTATTTGGACAGAACAATGAAAGGTTCCAATAACACGAAGATGACATTTTTCACAGGAAAAGGAGGGGTAGGGGTTTGGGTTGGGGTAGGGTTTGAGAGGATTTTAGGGTGACGTTTAAAAATGTTGTTAGTTGTCTGTCTGTCTGTCTGTCTCTATCTGTTTTTTTGTTTGTCTCTGAGTGTTACGTGTGCGTGTATGGTGGTTGGTTGTACGAGGAGGAGAACTATTCGAGAAGGAAAGAAAAATAAATAAAATTAAATATAATCATTCAGATGACATGCTTGGAACGAATTTTCTGATCTTTGGTTTTTATTGAGAACGGTGATAATAATATCGATTCAATATTATTATAGTATTTTGCGTGGAATATTCATTGAATTAATTCATTTATTATTATGCAGATGAAGAATAAGCAAAGTAACAGCAAGTTTAAGAAAAAGAAGGATGTGTGTGTGTGTGTGTGTGTTTTTTCACCGTCACGTAACTCCCCTTCCATTTTTTTTGTTTAAATCCTATTATTTTTTAAGATGTATAAACGTATACGTTTTTCTCTCTTCCCTACCTCGAGAATTTTTGCGAGTATATATATTATAGAAAATATAATTATGAGTGTTTAAAAAAAAAGTGATAAAAAAAAAACAAAAAGGAAAAATACCAAAAAAATAATTAAACAACGTCGAAAGATCGAAGGAGGAGGAAAAGGAAGAGAAAGTGGAAGGTGGTGAACGAATTTTTCAAAAACCGAGAGACGAAGTTTTATTCCCCCACAAACTCCACCACTCTTCCCATTACTTTTTGTTGTTGTTGTTGAGTTGTTGATTTTTATTTGTTAAAAATATTATTTTTTCTTTTTTAGCTTGGTGGAAAATAAGTGTCGTGTTTTATCTATTAAATCGTAGCTAAAATTCCGACATTACTTTTCCACCTAACCAGTGTAATACAAAGTATTAGTCGTAGTGAAAAGAAATTCATTATTTTGACGTTTATTTCAATCTAAAAATGATGGATCAATTTTTATTACTATTCTATTGTTTTTTATATTTTTTGTTTTTTTTTAAATTATTATCATCGTCGTCATTATTATTAATAAATGTTGTTTATCGCGTCATAAGTTTTGGCAGGTTTTTCGACACGAATTATTTCCTCGTAGTTTATATTGGATATTACGTATTTCTTCAACTAATTCAGTCTTTCAATATTTCTTTCTCGTTTTTTTTTTTGCAAAGTTACGTTAACGAAATGGTTTAATTTTAGGATGAACTATTGTTAGATAAAAGTCGTCACCGAGGATAAAACCTACGCTAATTTAAATCTTCAAAATCTGTGTAATAATAAGTGAATTTAATTTAACTTGCTATGAAGTTTTATTTTCTTCTAAATTTTCATACAAATTATTAATCAATGTTTTTATATTTAATATTTATATTTCTAAATTTAAAGAGAAAGACAGAGATAACTAAAAAAATTACAGTTGGAAAAAATAGTCATAGATAAAAAGAATAATTTCTTATTTAAAATGATTAACAAATTATTCGATTAAACACACATTCCAAAGTTTGACAAGAATTTTATTACGTGTATCATCAAACGAGTATGAATATTCAATTTTTTTTTAGTACACCCATGCATATTTTAATTTAATTCAAAAAAAAAATCAAGTTTTATCTTTTCCACAAATTAGTTTTAGTTTTTATTCAACACTTTGACTGCAATGGTTGGCTATGCTAGTCATTGATTTCAACTATACTTCAATTGTAAAAAGATAAATGAAAATTTTCTATTGGTGTATTTAAAATATTACCAATAATTAGAGTATACTTTGAATTAAAAATTGCATCATTGAACGATGAAAAATTTCTATTGGAACATCGATAAATAAAAGATTTAATTTCTATGAAATGTTGCATCGTTACGTTCAGAATGAAACAGATGATTTCAATTTGCCAGTCAAAGTGTTAATCGTATTTCTTACTTTTTGTTTGTTTCTTTACACTTCTCCCCCCTTGTTATTTGTTTCTTTATTTATATTAATAATAATAATTATTATTTTATTTAATTCGAAAGAAAACTTCGTCTCTCTTAAAACACGAATTTCTATTTCGCACGTTCTCGAACGATACAGGAATATTTAAAAGAAAGAAAGCAAAGAAAAAAAAAAAGAAAATGTTTTATCTTAAAATACATGTGTAATTCAAACGAACGTACCCACACATACGTACACAAATACACACATACATACGTATACGTAAAATACGTAACACTATGATCACTTTTAACGATGCAATTATTTTCCCTTCAAATGACAAAGATTTGTTTAGTAACAAAATGAAAAATTACACTAAAGATCTGTATTGTTAATTAATTAATTGATGTTATATTAGTAATCGATTTTTCTTTTCATTAGTATTTTATTCTCGAAAATTTAGAATAATAAAAACAAACGACAAAACACGAATGGTGAAAGATAAAAAATATAAAATAGAAAATATTGAAAGAAGTTTAATTGATTCGTAAAACATTGGAGGATTCGAATTAATTTATAATTAAATATAATTTATAGAAATTATTTGATCAGTAACACGAGAGAGCTTTATTTAATTATTTAAATTATTTAAAATAAAAGGAAGAATCTCTGAAGTCTTTTAAAATGAAATATGAAAGAAAGGAAGAATAAAAGACAAATTCTAAAAATGTTAATTTATTTATTTCTCTCTACACTAATCATATTATTATTATTATTATTATTATTAATGTATTTGTTAGATGGATTGAGTGGAAGTGTTTATGATCGAAATCTATCGAATCTCATCGTGATTTGCACAATGATTCATTTGCAAATAATCCCTGAAAATAATATAACTCAATCTTTGTCTTGTCTTTTGTAAAAAGAAAAATTTCAATAAAAATATTCTTATCTCGTAAAAGAAGAATTACGATGAAGAATAAGAAGAATAAGAAGAATAAGAAGAAAAATTAGTGTAAAATGTAGGAAGTGAAGAAAACAAATAATTCGTTGCTGAAAGAAACTTTACTCGAATTTCGTTTTTCTTATGGTTTACATTGATTGGTAGACACCTTTAACATGTATACATAAATATACATATATATACATATATATTTAAATTATATATAAATAAATATAAATAAATTTATATACACATACATATACATTTATTTATATTAGCTTGTCAAATATGAAATGAAGCAAATTTCCATTCAATTAAATGCATTTTTGCTTCACTTCATTAACAATCTAATATATAATTTATAAATTTAATTATATATAAATATGTATGTATGTATTTGTATGTATACATGTATTTTGTATATATTAGGTATAAATATAATCTCATTTAAAAAAAAATATACCATCATATCGTGTGATTGATTGTCATAAATAATTAACTCTGACCCTCCTGTACACCTAATATTATAATATTTACATATTATTATAAAATTATTCTCTCTCTCTCTCTCTCTCACTCTCTTTATCTCTGTTTCTATCAATCTATCAATCAATCAATCTCTATTTCAGTGTCTGTTAAAATATCTCCGTTTAGATAGAATTACATCAAGAATATATCTCAATGTATCTTTCACTATACTTCTTTTAACGTTTCATTGTATATTATTCACACATACCTTGAAACATATATGTGTTTGTGTGTGTGTGTGTGTTTGGTATTCGTATTTACTAATGTACAAGTGTTTGTCTTATTTATACGTAGTTTATTCTTTGGTCCAGAACGATTGATCGATTACGCAAACTTTGCATACTTGCATATATGCACCATGCATTAACAACACACACACACACACACACATATATATACAAACGTAAACAGAAACATTCGTATATTTATACACACACACACACGTATAGAAATATTTATTGCAATTTATGCACAGGATTATTAAACTTTTTGGCTAAATTTTATCGCAATGCATTGTTAGTTGTCTCGAATAATTTCAACAAACTTTACCTCGAAAGAAAATTAATATATGTACACTTAATTTTTATTATTTTTTTTTTACAAAGTATATGTGTGTAGCTTAGAAAAATTGCAAAGAAATAATAGTTTAATAAAATATATGCGAGGTATGGTAAATTCAGGGATATGGTTCAACAACTTTAAAAAATCGTCTGAGATGAACACAAAATATTTTCCAAGTAAATATGCAAGGAAAATAATAATAATTAAATTTATATTACATATTTGAATTGTTTATTTTGAATATAACATAACTTAATTTATATTTAAATCGAGATATTTAAAGATTTATGTTTCAATGTAATTAAAAATATATTCACAAGATATTACTGAGTTATACTACTCAAAATAATGACAATTATTAATTAAATAATATTCATTTTCTTACCAAGAATAGACTTACAATTAGATTAATTTCAAAATAAACGATTCATTTATATAAACAAAACCAATACATTTTTATTACAAAAAGAAATATTAAAATAAGTTTACAGGTACACCACCACTGATTAACAAGTTTACACGTTTGTAACGAATTGGATAAAAAAAAACGTATCATTGGTAGATGTGTGGAAGAAAAATATACTTATATTATAATTGATCTATCGATCTATCGATCTATCAAGTTCCTTCATGGTTGATAATTTCAATTGGTTTGACAAGTTGAGCTTGGTGATGTAACGATTCACTTCTTTGATATGTTGCTGCTGCTGCTGCTGCTTCTCGCATCGATTCGTTCAATTTAGTTTCTCTTCTTCTCTCTCTCTCTTTCCCTCTCATTCTCTCTCATTCTCTTATTGTCTATGTACATGTATACATACACATGTTCTCTTACATATACATTAATGTGTATGTATGTGTGTTTGCATACATGTATGTGAAATAAATCGAGCAAGCATTCGTGATAGAAACATTTCTACTATCCTTCTCTTCATGCATATCGGATTATACATATGTTTATACATATATATATATTTTTGTGTATATATATGTATGTGTATATATAAATGTATGCATGTAAAGATCACTCAATTAGAACATTTCAAGTTAGCCTAGCCAGTTTGTTATTGCGTGTCGTCGAGTTCGCGTTAATGATTTCGTTTATTATATAAATGATGTATATACACGTACATATATCTACACACACACACACATACTCACACATATATATATATATATATTGTATGTATGATTTTATTCATTTACAGAGAGACCTATGTACATTAATTTATTTTATTTTATTTTATTTAGAGCTTTGTTTTAGATTCTTGATTTATTTTCTTTTCTTTCTTCTGTTTATTGTTTTTTAATGAAATATTTACTAAAAGAATTTATTTATGTCTCGTGAATAAATAATATTGTACACTTTGATTGGTCAGGGTTTTTCCTGTGACTTCATAGTGGTCATTGATTCGTACTACTTCAATTGTAAAAAGTTGAATGAAAGTTTACTCTTGGTGCATTTAAAACTTTATTGGCAATTAGAATATACTTTGAATTAAATATTGCATCATAAAATAATGCAACATTTTTATCGTAACAGTGAAAATTTGTTAATTGTCAAAGAAAGACTGTTTCATCACTCTGTGGTTTTTTTATTTCTTTCTTTTTCTATGAAACTTTTATCGGTTAATTAATTAAAGTAATTATATTTTTTTTCTCCTCCTTTTCTGTAAATTGCAAAACTATTAGAAGCTTAGAAGTTATTGAGGTGAGGTGTGTTGTGTGGTGGTGTTGGGGAATAGGAAAGTACTTCTTTTTTAAAAGTTGGAATAAAATAAAATTAGATTGCAAAAAAAAGAAAGAAGTCACCGAGGTGGAAGAGAAGAAAAAAAAAACGAGTTAATTGATTTTTAAAATGACCTAGGAACTTTTGGGTCAACCTTTGCAGATATGTCGAAGGCCATCACAAATTCTCCCTCTTTCTCTTTCTCTCTCTTTCTCTCTCGTTCTTATTTTGTATTATTTTTCACAAATCAATAGAACGATTCTCTCTTTCTCTGTCTTTTTCTCTTTCTCTCTTACACCACGTTCCTCTTATTGCGAACTCGTTAATAAACCGACGGATGTCGTTTTCACAAACGACGTTTCAACGAAGTAGGAATGAGAGAAGAAATGAAAAAAAAATCCCCACGTTGAACCGACAGACGTGTTCGATAATATACCAATGAACAACACGTTTAGTTGTGTGTTGTGTTTGATAATAGCAAATGTTTAAGCAATCCTTGCATCATGGATTTTGTTTCTTAGAAACTACATTATTTCAACAATCTTCACTTTTTTTTTAATATTAATTATCCTTTACATTTGTATTTTTTATTTTTACGTTTTTATTCAGCTGGTGAAAAATTAATGTCGGGTTTTTCCATTGAATCGTGGTTAAAAATCCGACATTATTTTTCCACCAACCCAATATTAGACAATTTTGCGTTATAGAAAATTTTATTGTATAAAATCAACGAATAAATAATTTACAATATGAATAATATTGAAACAAAAGATAGAAATAATATAAAAATAAAATAAAAAGTCATATTCAAAAATGAAAGATAAGATATTGTAAAAGATAATTTATTGCAGTAAGAGAAAGAAAGATAAAAATATGTTTCAGTTAGACCAATCGTCATATCGATGTATGATGTTTATTAGCTTATGTTAGAAGAGTGTTACGTGTCTCATATTCTACTCGTTCGCTTATAACTTCTTTCCATTTGCTATTGCCAGTTAATCGGTTCGTTTAAACAATTTTAACAGCCGTCTGTGAATACTGGTCTCTTAGTGATGATAGTCATTGTGCCGGCATAATAAAACGTCACTCGTATGAACTTCAAATTTCTTGCACGTTGGTTGTATTAAGTTGGAAGCTATGAAACGAGTGTTAAATAGCCACACAGATTAACTAAAAACGCCCGTTTCATAGTTTCCAACCTAGTACATACATATATGTATGTATGTATGTATGTATATATGTATGTATGTATGTATGTATGTATCATTATCATATACACTTACGCTTATTCGTATAATCCTCACGAACGTTATTCAACGGTTATGACGTATACGCGAAATCTTTTTTTCTTTAATTAGAAAATCAAAACGCGTACGAGAATAAAATAAAAAAAGTAAAAAAAAAACAAAAAGGGATTCAATTTGCAATTTGTATTCGTTATTGTTCTTGCTTATTCGTATTTTTATCGTCGTTACAAAAATATTATGACGATAGTAATAATAATAATAATAATATTAAGTATATCAAATTTAATATAAATAAAAATATTAAAATGTTAATATTATTTATTAATTGAATTATAATAATAATAATAATAATAATAAAATAAAAAAATACTAAACGATAAAATATTGTCTTTTAAAGATAAATATTAAGTTTTGTCAAAGTATGAAAATGGAGCAAAATTTCTATTAAATTACTTGCAATTTTTGCTTCATTTCATACTTGACAGCCTTAATACATTAAATATTTATTTTTTAATATAAAAACGTTTGAAATTATTTATTCGTGAATTGAATTGAACTAAAATGAAAATCTCTGTTTCTCTCTTTCTCCTTTTTTTTTTTAATCAAAGTATTTTATATTTTTATAAATCTTTTTTGTAATTTTAGTTTTTAACAAAGTTAATATCTGAGATGCAGGTAATTGAATGTACGTCAAAGGTAAAAGACGGTTACCTACTTGACTATCTACCTTCAATTTATTTTTTCATTTCTTTGTCCTAGGATGGAAGTTGCTGTATAAGCCATAGTAATAAAATGGTGAAATAAGAGAGTGAGAGTGAGTGAGAGAGAAGAGCTCTTGTTAGGAGTATCTGTCGAGGTCACATAGCGTCGATCACACACCATCTGTCGAACACTCAGTAGCTATGAAGCGTAATTTTAGTAGGATGATGTAATTTGGAAAGCGTCGGCACCATTTTACAAGTCTCTATCTCTCTCTCTCTCTCCTTCTCTCTCTCTCTCTCTTTTAACCATCATCGAAGCTTCGGGAGAGTAGTAGAAGTAGATGAGTAGTAAAAGCTTCTAAGGCTGCAAATGAAATTCCCTCGTTTAATCTACGAGAGAATAGAGTAGAGGTAAATGTTAAGGCAAAGTGGGAGAAAAAGAGAGAAGAGAGAAAAAGGTAGAACGTAAATTAAAGAAGAAACAAAATTAATATATTATAATTATATTGAATTGCATTTTGTTAGAAATTATTTTTAAACAAACTCAATAAATCTTTTAGTTTCATCTCATCGAAGGTATCCTTCGTAAATTGTAAAAGCAACTGGAATGAACAGTACATCGAAACTTTTTTTTTAATCAAAGAATAAAGTAGAACAGAAAATTGATGTATTCGAAGTATAAGAAGGATTCAGGGATAAAATTTGAGATGCAACCAAAACACAGGACATTTTTGATCAGTTTGATTACGTTGTCAAATACGAGATGGAGCAAATTTTCAATTCAATTACGTGCATTTGTTGCTTCATTCATACTTGACAACACATAACAGTTGGATTTTATTTGACTTTTTTTTTTTTCTCTATTAAATCGATACGCTAAATTTGTCTTATAAATAATTTAACAAAAAAAAAAATAATCATCGTTAAGTAAAATAATCATTTTTCTCGTAAAAGTTTCTTCACCATCTGCCATTAGGTTTTATTTCTTGTTCCTTGTATTAAACAACCCGTATAAAGGAAGGAGTCAAAGAGATAAATAATACGTTACATGTACATCCGATATAGAAACAAACAGGAAGTTGAAATGAGCTGTTTCCGTCTTCCGAGGGTATGGGTGAAGTGTGTATTTTTTTCTTCCGTTTTCTTTTTTATTTTTTTTACAAAACAATGATTTAACGTAAGATTAAGTCTCATTAATATTTTTCCTAATCTACTCGAATATTTTTTTCTTTCCTTTTATGATAGAAAATATTCTTTTAATAATTTAATTTAAATATTTTTTTTTACAAATATTATTGGATCAAATTGTCAATTCAATCACGTGCATTATTTGCTCCATTTCATACTTGATCACCCAATATGTTAAAATCCCTCTCCCTATCTTCACATCAGACGTATTAATTTATTTATTAGAATTTTATAAATAATGGTATAAATAAATAGAAAATAATTTTGGTATTATAAGATTCTATTGGTTTATATTATTTGATATATTTACATGTGTACGTATTTATGTGTACGTGTATATCTGTTTCTGTTAGACAAGCAATATTTGGTGGGAGAATAGTGGTGGGGTTTTGGTAATGGTAGTGGGGGGGTTTATAGCAACTATAAAATTCGTCGGAACGTTTCTAATCGTCAATACGCACGAATATTACAAACTATCATATTCTCTCTCTCTCTTTCTCTGTCTAATAAAGTTGTATTAACTAACTGGTTAACCTTGATAAAGTTCGTTGCTTTGCGTACACAATAACCGACCTCTGAAGGCTATTGCATTCATTAGGCATCCAGACGCCCGCAGATTTATTTTTCTTGTAACATAAGCAAGCGTGCCACTGTATTTGCATAAAAGCATGGAGGAAGAGAAGAAAGAAGAGGAGGAAGAGAAAGAGGTAGAAGTAGTTTTGCAAAAAGGAAAATAAAAGATAGTCGACTGTCTCGTTTGTTCCAATTAACATTTTTCTAGTTCTTCTTCCTCATTCTCTTCCAATCCTTAAAAGGATCGATCGATAATTAGTTCCTTTTTCCTTGACTTGTGTTTCACATTCCCTCTTCCTCCCCCCCTTATTCCCCTGTCCACTCTAACAACTTCTTTTTATTCAACTACTACTTGTCATTTTTAATTCTTATTTTTCTTCTTCATCTTTGCGTTTGATTCTGTTCATTGAGAGAAACAAAATTAGAAATATTTATTTATTCCTGTAAAATAAATTGTCTTTGGACTTTTCTTTTGTTATCGATCATATTGAAATGAATTTATTCGATCATTGTACTTGAACACTTTGACTAACGTGTTGGTTACAGTTTCTTCTGTAGCTTCATGGTGATCGTTGATTCGAACTACTTGAATTGTAAAAAGTTGAATGAAAAGTTTCTATTGGAGTATTTAAAATATTACTGGTAATTAGAATATACTTTGAAGTAAAATATGTACTATTGAACCATGCAAAATTTTTATTGGATATGCCATTGGGGTGCAGTCAAAGTGTTTATTTAAAGGTTTAAGTGGATTTTAGAAGGCTCAAAGAAAAACATATTTTAAAAACATATTGAAATATTTTATTGAAACTTTTCAGCATACGAAAGATACATATTTGATAGATACTTAATGAAATTTTTATATGCTTTATAAAATTAATTCTAATTAAAAAATAAAAATAAAAACAAATCTCTTTCGTTGAAGGACTATGTTATCTTAAAGAAAGAATTTCATCATGGTATTATTTATTTTGCTATTCTTTTTGATGACGTTATTTTTGAAGACAGATGTTACGATTTGAAACGACGATTAGGAGATTAGAATACTTTATTTTATGACGTTTGAAACATTTATGTATACACACACATACACACACACGTATACAAACACACTCAAAGGTAAAATAAACTCAACCTTTATAAGACGAATTAATTCGTTTCGTGTTCTATCGAAATAATGGTAAATAAAAATAAAAGTAAAGTATGATTAAAATATTAACATTGATTTATTTGATTGGAATTCGTGGTACGTTAATTCCAAAGAATTTCATATTTAAATATTTAAATATTTAATTTAAATAGTTAATTATTATTACTGCTATTTTCTTCTTATAAATTAATTCTAATTAAATGTTTTTCCACTGTACAAATTTTTGGAGTTATTAGATTGCAAATGTATGAAATGGAGCAAAAAATACACATAATTGTATTGAAATTTGCTCCATTTCATACTTGACAATAGTTGAAACTTGGAAAATAAAAAATAGAGAAATAGAGAAAGAGAGAGAGAGAGAATAAGGAGAAGTTAAATTATGGTTGATGTAAGTTATGAGAATAAGGGTTGACCCGATATTAAAGAACTCGTTCTTTTGTCGACGTATGCAATATTCTAATCCATCTTCATTCCACCTAATGCGTTTGGGAAAGCACTTTTTAACAGGAAAAAGCTACGTCATCTGCATACAAACACACATACATAGATACATACACATATGCATATATAAATATACATACCTTGTTACATGTATCGTACGTGTACCTTTTTCTTTTTATATTCAATTGGTCCAGTAATTTTTATTTTGTTTCAGCATCTTACAGGCAAATGTGCATACGCATACATGCAACTTGCATTTTATTTCTATCTCTTTCTTTATTTTTATTTGTATTGTTTTACTTTAGAGTAATGGTATTTTAATTTCTTTTATGTTTTGGTTTCAGTAATACACTCACCACACATATACACCATATGTGTAAATGTTTAACTTGCATTATTTTCATGCACCGTTCCTTTTTTATTTGTAATGTGCCTGTAAGTGTCATGTTATTTTAAACTTCCTCTACTTTATCTTTCTTTCCCACTTCTCTTCACTTTTGTTTCATTTTTATGTTTATTACTGCAAAGTTTGCATAATTATCTCGTTTAAATAATTTTATTAAGAATTTGTTTTTTATTTGACGACCAATAAAAAGATAAAACTTTTTATAAAAAAGTTGAGTAACTTTCCAACAACTTGGAATATTCGGAGAATTATTTTAACCGGTGTATTTTAAACACGTTTAAGAATTAATTCATGCAAACAAACAAAAATTAATTCGATTATTTTAACTCATAACACATGAGTGATCCCTTTAAAATACTTTTCCTTTGAATTTTCTTCTTTCTCGTATTTTAACGTTTCGATGAAATTATTCGTCGTACAAAAACATAGCTTCCTTAAGAAAAAAAAAAACAAGTTCTACAATGAGGAATATTTTTCTCAGATTTTACACGTATCATATTTTCATTCCCCGGGCCTTTTCTTTCTTCGTTAAAATGTCATTCCTTGCACGAAGAAGAAGAAGAAGAAGAAGAAGAAGAAAAAGAAGGAGGTCACTTGGTTAATTTTAGAAACGTAACTCCTACAGAATCTCATAACCGTAAAGAGAATGTTAAGGTCTTTTTAACTCTCTCGTTTGATTCAGGGTCGACTGTTTCGACGTGTTGGATAGACGGAAACAGAGGATAGATGGAATGAGAGAGAGGAAAGAAAAGATTGTAGAAGAGAGATCCTTGTGATAATAACGAATGGAACAAGAGAGTCAACTTGCGTACTTGGTAAGGTGTATTTACGTAACAAATTGGATGAAATATTTCTGATAAGTGCATAATCTTCTACAACTATTATTCATTTTTAATGTATCCTAATTTTATTGATTTTTATTAAACCAATAATTATTCTGTGTGTGTTGAATATATTTTTTATTACGAAAAGATTAACAAATTTTTTATTTAATTTATATTAAATGTATTGTCAAAAATTAATTTCTCTTTCACTCTCTCTCTCTCTCTCTGTCTCTGTCTTTCTGGATACTAATTCGAAATTACGAGTTACAAAGATTATCTGAATTCCATCAGAAGTACCAAAAGAGCTTCTCGAATTCCTACGAATACGATCGATTTCTCGTATATAGGATATAATAGAGATAAAATTTATTGCAATTGAAAAATTGCATAAGTTAACTTCCCTACAAATTCTTGACGATAAATGAGAGATACACGACAGTGTGAATAATTTATATTCATTCAAAAATACCATTGAATCAAGTACGTGTCCTATGACAAATAATATTTTAAAGTTTGTAATAAAAATAATTAATACATGATATAATAATTAGAATGCAAGTAGATGCAATTGCAATTGCAAGCTGAAATCTTTTTTTTCTCGAATACTTCTCGAATGAACTATAATTTAAAAAATAAAGTAAAATATTATTAAATTGAATAATTAAATTAAAATGATTATGGTTTTAGATTGAGGGTTTTTAAGGTTTTTAATTAACAATAATAATTATTAATAATTATTAACAAATGTTGTTTAAGAGGAAGAAGTATTAAAGGATAATAAATATTTCGGGATGGATCGTTTCTAACGGGTTACCACGGGACAGGTATCGATCGTATTGAAGGTAGTAGTTGTAGTAGTTGGTATATAGAACGATATGGGTTTAAATGACTCACACATATACACATATATACACATACACATACATTAACGCGATTCCATTTAGGTCGTTCTACGTGTTACGTGTTCGTAAAAACTGTCGGCCGAAAGAAGAATCGTGATCGCTATCTTAAACGAAGATGTACACTTGTATAATACATATAATATAGACACATATATATATATATGTATGTATGTATGTGTGTATGTATGTGTGTGTGTTTAGGTATATAACGCAATGTCATTTACGTAACAACTATGAGGATTAATCGTCAATAGCAATGTCGTTTGCACACCGGGTGGTTGCATACAGCACCTGCATTGATAATAAAAATAATAATAATAATAATAATAATAATAATAATAATTTTGGTCACGTGTCATATTCAGAAACACTTGGAAATTCAAATAGTTCTCCTGTTTTTTCTATTCTTTTTGTTTCTTTGAAAATATTCTTCAATTTTTAATATTAATTACAATTTTGTAAAATTATTCTTAAAATGATTCTTTTCAAATACAATGTTGTATTAAATATACACATATATACACATATACAAGAAAAAAGGATTATTCAATAGGTCCAAATCTTTTAGATTTCAACTCACATCTTTCTTGGTACTTTTCATTCCAATCTTTCAGATTTGAATTCTCATCTTTCTTCGTACTTTTCATAAAATACTACACATCTATATAGAAATATCTACACACACACACATTCATAGAAGTATTTATATACACAGATATACTTACACGTATATAAAAAAGAGAAGAGTTTCCTTAAATAGAATGGAATTGAGAAAATGTCGTTTACGTTTCGCAAATACGAGTTTGGGTGTACAAAATAAGGAAAAAAAAATCGTGTTTCTTTTTCGAGTTGCAGGAATAAGTTGCTTAGGTTGCTTAGGTTGCATTGGTTGCATTGGTTAACACGGTTGCATGGCTAACATTAAAAAAAAAAAAAAATGTGAGCAAAGGTAATTCGTCGTTCCCGTTCTATTCGCTTCCGTGCAATCGTTCTGTCATCTAGATTGGCACTCTTAGTGTACAGTATTTTCCCTCTACTTGGCCCTGGACGCAAACGGAATAATCTGTGATTACTGTGTTTTCTCGATTATCGTGCTCACTCGTTCGTTTCTTTTACTTTTTTTTCCTTTTTTCCTTCCTCCTTTTGTTTCTTCGAAAATTATTCTTAAATTACTCCTTACTCGTTCTATTTTATTATTATTGTTATGCATTAAAGTATCTTAGATTTATCTCAAGAATTTTTCTGCAAATCCAATTTGGATATTTTATCAATTTTTATTTGTTTTATTTATTAAAACATTTATATAGAATTATATTAATATTATTATAATGTATATTACAGGCGTTACCTCGTTTAACACGGTTTATTCGTACATGGTTACATCGAAACCGTGTTATCTGAATCCTTGAAATACAAATCAAGGTAATTGTATTTACAGCTGATTGGTAAAATATATTTATGGTAAATCAGATTATGTTTTACGTGAATATTTAGAAACAAAATTGTCTAATAATTTTCTAAACTAACAGAGAAACAGTTTGAGGTAAATTTGTTAAAACGTGTTGATAAGAATATATTGTTCTGTTTTATTTATATTTTTATGTATCTTCTATCTTTTTTTCGCAATACACGAGTCATGCTTAGAATTCCATTGAAAATTCAAACAAACAAGAAAAAACAACTCAGGAATATTATTTTTCCTTTTTTTTTTCTCGTCAAAACTAAATTCATATTTCAAGTTTTGTTGCAAAGACAAATATCGTAAGGAAAATAATTTACACACCTTTCAGATACATCGAATAATTATTATTATTATACATATTAGACAATCTAATATATAGAATAAATATTTTCTATAAAAATAAACACACGAAACTTTAATTCGATACAATAAATTAGATACGTTATTTTAATTAAAAAAACAAAATAAGTAGACGAAAGATAAAATTACGATGAACGACTATAAATGAAAAATACATTTCTTCTCTTTCATTTTACAACTCGTTTATAGATTTGCTAATAAATGCATATACAAACACGTTCTACGTAAATCAAAGTTGTACGAAAAAGTAGAACTCTTACGTTTCTCTCTTACATTTCCGAAATTAGATTCAGCGACTATCCTAAACTTCGACTATAATGAAACCAGAAGAAGAAGAAGAAGAAGAAGAAGAAGAAGAAGATTGGCTTTCCTACCTCTCAACACGACATTCTATTTCGAGAAGATTTTCTTCAATTCGTCGTCTTTACCCTCGAACACCTCACTCCCTTCTTCCCTTCCTCCCTTCCTCCCTTCCCCCCTTTCCCCTATTCCTTCGTACACGTTAGAAACGCGTGCACGAATAAATTTACGAACCAACGTGGAGAGATGTAGCGACAATCAACGACGAGAACTAATAACGTCATTTTTCAAAGTGCATCATCCATCCTACGAAAAACACAAACTTCGTTCTTGCAACTACCTAAAATTATTTCACGTTTATATCAACATTTATTCCTCTTCCTCTTTCCACCCTTACATTTCAATTGATTTCATTTATTTTCTATTAATTTAATCTATTTCCATAGTACGATGCATTCAAACGTATTTTCTATATTCCCACGTATCGATATATTTCATTTATTTTTCGATTAAAATCAAATTTTAACCAACACTAATTAAAGAAAACATATATATAATATTATATTAATTATTTATATATAATATTGGATTGGTGGAAAAGAAGTGTCGTATTTTTAGCTATAGTTCAATAGGAAAATACGACATTTGTTTTCCACCAACCTTATATATAATATTTAATAATTTATTGATTTATTTTTATTATTTATATATAACTATATTATTATTTATATATATATATGTGTGTATGTGTATTAATACTTTTTGGAGAATAACTAAACACGTAAATCACATAGGTACGGGATAATTGATAATAACATAGTAGAAACGTGAAACCAGAACCTTGTCGGGTTTGCACGTAGCGTTAAATCTCTTCCCCTGTAAGTGACATTGAAATAGCACGTCCTTGTGGAAAATTCATCCCAGGTATACTCGTTTAGTGTGCTGATGCAAAAGAGAATTCTAAACGAACAAGTAAACCGTTTCTATCGGTTTTATTAAAAATTTCTTCATTAATATATAATAATAATATTAATAATATATATATTATTGTTAAATGATAATTAAGGAAGGAATCATCCAGTATGACAGTAGGTTTTTAAACCAATTTTGAAGAATTTGTTTTTCAACAACGTCGAAGAACTAGAATCCAACTCGTAGATGCGATTAGAGTTAACTGCAGGGAGCATGGACACTTTCATTTATAATATCTCATGGTCATAAGCTATAGTACGTTGAAAGAGAGATGTAATATACCGTCTATGTAATTTACATAGATGGCTATCGGCAAAACAAAATGTTTATAAGCGATTAGACACGTCGTATATTAATTTACTGTCTAATGGTAAGAGTCGTTATGAACGTGCGTGGTCGGATAAATGTTCTGGTAGGTCCTATCGTGATATAATAATCGATAATACTTTGATCATTTGTAAAACACACACACACACACAGACATATATTAATATAAAAATTATTATTTCACACCTTTTCAAATTTATTCAACACTAATCAAAAAAGATAGAATTTTTTCATTAATATATTACTTCTTAGAAAATCTAATAGCATTATTTGATTGAATAAATACGAAGAAAAGATGATTATCTTAGTGACACTGGTAATTTAACTTTGCTTGTATGTTCGTTTATAATTCTAGGTATCTGTCAAGTAGCCAAAACTATTGCGAAGTGTCTTGCGTATGGGTTATTCGGTTGTATTATCGAGTAACGGGCCAACTTGTAATTATGCTATTGTTATAATCTTAAATAAAAATGTAATAATTACGATAAATGCAATTGTAACTAACTATTAGTTACATGCATACATGTATATGTAAAATATACGAACATCGATCTTCTTCTTCGTGTACCATCTCCATTTCGGAGGTAGACTATCTTGATTTTGGAAGATGCTGCTTCGAATAGGTCAGACGACTCGATTTTAAAACCATTCTCGCAAATTCACGAGAGCCACGATATTTTTCTCATTCCGATTAATCTTTTACTTACAAATATTTCCTTGAATTATGAGTTGCAGAATCTTATACCTTGGGTTTTCTTACGATGTGACCGAGATATCGAAATTTTCTCTTTTCCACTTCGTATCGAATCTCTAATCGTCCTTTCCAATTCTTCTCAGAACCTCTAAGTTGGTCATATGTTTCCTCCATGATATTCTCAACATCCTACGATTATGTCCACATCTCAAAAGCTTCCTAGTTTCTGTTCGCATTGTATATTAAAGGTCCATGTTTTCCACACCGTACAAAACGACTGAGGAAAACATAACATCTGAGTATCCGAGTTCTTAAATCCAGGCACGAATCGCGGTTACAGAGCAGCTTTTTAATCCACAGAAAAGATACACGGGGGCTTTCTCGATGCGAATCTTTATTTCCGAGCAGTAGTCTATGGAATGATTGACACTTGTACCTAGGTAGTCATACCTCTCGAACCCTTCTCCAGTTTTACGTTTTCCGCATGCAGATATTCATTAGTTGCTTCTGTTTTGGTGACAATCATATGTTTCATGATACAACATAAATAGATGGATATAAAAGATACGTACTTGAATTTATTGGACAAAAATAGAGAAAGAGAGAGAAAGAGAGAGAGAGAGTAAGGGTGACGAAATAGAAGTTGAATTTGTAAATTCTATAAAAAAAAGAGTCTTTGATGATTATCGGCTTGATCGATAATACCACTTATATCGATTTCGTAGTTTATTAACTATACTCAGTGAACATTATCAGGATTATTCTCCTACTCGAAAATGAACGACGTGAACGAGTTGTTTAGCGAACATAAAGCTATGGGAAGTTATAACAGAGTACGATCGATCATCACTCTTCTCTGGTATTATTATATATATATAGTTGTATATATAGTTTGTGCCTATTGATTCAATCCAACTACTCTCTTCAAACTGAAGAATAGTAGTGGTCAACAACATCCTATTATATTTTAACGCGTTATCATCTAGAAAATCATCACTCCAATGAGTATTCCTCTAATTTCATAGATAGTTTTAGTATTAATATAATTATGATTATTATTATTATTATTATTATCTGTTCAAACTAATTGCTTCTCCTTCGTTTACTCCCCGTCTACGTTTTTTTTATGTATAATGGTTTATTGCGTAATTGGTATAATTAGGTAATTGCTATACGTATTACATAATAAACTTATTTTTCTTTAAATTTATCATTTATAATACTTTTATAATAACTACCTGATACAAACACACACACAGAAATATAAATACATTATTGGATAAAAGGAATCATTATGAGTATTTTAACAATTATTAGAGATAGAT
Organism: Mischocyttarus mexicanus; assembly: GCA_023678845.1. Lineage (NCBI taxonomy): Eukaryota > Metazoa > Arthropoda > Insecta > Hymenoptera > Vespidae > Mischocyttarus > Mischocyttarus mexicanus. The sequence goes on along the minus strand of JACGTP010000060.1, from coordinate 78,189 downwards.
TTTATTCGTTAATATTAATTTCGTTTGTTTTATTACAAGATTAAGTATTTTTTTTTGCATTGGTTCGAATTGCATTTTTCTTTTAGAAAAGAAAGTTTGATAGATTTTGAGGTATCATAGCAATTTGTTTTCTGAGGTAATATACTAATCGAACATTTTTCAATGCTACTTAAAATTCAATCGAAGGATTGCCTTTATAAAAGATACTCTTGGTTTCTTAAACCCTAATATTCATCTTCTTTAATATTTGATTTAACCAACTATAAATAAATTATCCAAAAATTAATCTTATTTTTATAAAACATTAATAAAGATTACAAAAGATTTTGTTAAAGATTTTATATAATAGCTTAGATATTTATATTAGTTTACATTGTAATTAAAATAACATTATCTTATTATAATTTCTCTTTAAAACGTGTAATAATAATTTCTAATTGTTCTGGTTAACACTCTCATACTGTGAAACCTTAAGCATGAAATGTTCTATTACTTTGTGATTCGGCCTTTCCTATTACTCATCATCATCATCATCATCATCATCATCATCTCCTCCTCCTTCTCCTCGTAGAGTTCCTAAACCACGATATTTCTATAGTGCTCTTAGTAACTCGGTTGTTCTCGTTCCACTTTGCTATTGCTGGAAATGGTTAGACGCCATTTCTCTCCATAATATGGGCACACCTTCCTTCCTTCCTTCCTTCCTTCCTTCCTTGCTTGCCTTGCCTTGCTTGCTTGCTTGCTATACTTTACCTACCCTTCGTGTTAACCGAACCGATAGGCACCACCTTGTTTCGTGATTGATCGCTCCCATCAAAGAGATCCTCTCTCTCTCTCCTTCTCTTTTACATATTCTCTCACTTATGTCACTGTGTGTTAGATTAATTCCACCTGATCGGAGTATACTGGTCATGATTTCTAGGAAACTAGAGAGAGGTCCCCCTTAATTTACACCTCAAAGAGAATCAAATTTGATCTAATTATCTCACACCTCGTTGATCAAACGTTTATTGAATTAGTCTTATTTTTTGTTTTGTTTTATTGTCAGATATATTTTGTCTCTCTTTGACTTTAATCGTTTGTATTTTGAAGATAACACGTGTGTATATTTTTAATACTTCGTCGATCAAACGTTTCTCACTTCTTCTTCTTCTTCTTCTTAGGTTTAATCTGAGGCCTGTGTTTTATTAGGCTGGGTTATCCATCGAAATTGACGTCCACCTATTTCGCAATATTTTTAGGGATCTTCCTAGTTTGTTCCTGAAACAACCTTTCTTACTTGGTTCGTTGTTTCCTTGTAAAGCTCGCAGTGGTTTATTTCTATTCCCAAATAATTCAATGAATTTATGAAGAAGTCTCTGTAAGTTGTTCTTTGCTGTTGGACCATTAGGACTGTGTCATCTGCATAGAATAATTTATCGAAGTTCAGGTTTCCCATTTTATATTCATGCATTGGTCTTATGCATTCTATTATTTTATCTGTAACCAGATTAAACAAGAGTTGAATTTTTAATCTATCACTTTGTTTTATTTCAATGTTTACTGACGTTTTCTGTTTTAGTTTTCTTTAGACTAGAATTTTGGTTGAACAATTAGAAAGTAAGTTCTTGATTAATTCTTATGATTTTTTTAGTAGGTCAATATTAATAATAATAGTAATAAAAATGTATAATTGTTATTAAAATAGAAGACATACACATCTCACACACGATCTTTCATATATATTTACACATATATCTACACACACACTTACAGATGTTATATGTATACACATATACATAAATTATTCGTGTAAATGAATTTTCTAAAGATTGAAATATATTTGATCTAATCCTGTATCGTTCGGAATGAAAACCCTAAACGTGTTTAAAATGTCAACCAATATTTGTATGTGTCTGAACTATAATAATTAATGGGTACTATCTTGCGAGATAATATTAACATAATCATCATCATTTAGTCTTAATGGACCACGAATAAGGCGTGTCTTATAAATTTTAAATGGTATAAATGTTTAAAAGATTTTCAAGAGATTCATTTCTCTTTCTTCCTCGTTTCCTATCCACACACACACACCCTCACTCTTCTCTCTTTCTCTGTGCTCGTACGTGGATGTTTATTTGATTCTTTCTTCTTTTTCTTTCTTATTTTTTCTTTTTCGTCTGGAACTCTTGAAAATCAAGTTGGTGAATCAACGTCAAAGTTAAACCAATAGATATAAATATATTCTATACATGTGTGTGTATTTTTTTGTAATATTTGTAAGATAGAAATAGAGAGAGAGAGAGAAAGTCAGCTTCAAAGCAATAATCATGAACACTGTGAGCTGAATCTAATAAAACACACCTACGTCCACTTATTATTATTATTATTATTATTATTATTATTATTATAATATATGCATCAGTAATCTCTCGCAAGAATGTACCTTATTAAAAAGAATAAATATTAATAAATAAATAAATCGTATAATAACGAAACACATGGTTAATTTAGATTAACGCTGGGTGGGTTTCGACGAACAAAATTTTCTTTCAAATGCATCGAGAATAAGAAAAACTTCGATTGAAATAAAAAGAAATTACATAAAATGAAATAACATACGAATAAATATTAAATATATAAATAAAAGAGAGTTAGTTCGATTGGAAACGATAGAAAAAATAATTAACGAAGAAATTGTTTTGCGTTGCATTGCGTTGCATTGCGTTGTTGTTGCTTTGAATACTTTTTGTACGCAATGACCCACTCGCGTATTTAAATATATTTGCATAGGATATGAATATATTATATAATATAAATAAATAAATAAATAAATAAATGAATAAATGAATAAATAAATAAAATAAATAAAATAAATAAAATAAATAAATAAATAAATGAATAGAATATAAAAGATAATTAAATATATAGATTAACAAAAAGGAAAAAAAGATGTTTATCGATTTAAAGGATGATCCGATCCTTGATACGGGTCTATTATATTGTATATGTATAAAATATTAATTGCTATACTTTTAGGTGATTATTCTTCAATATGGTTGAATATAATCTCGATATATCTGTGTCATTGAAAATAGGATACTTCAAAAAGGATATATTATAATTGTGTGTAAGAAAATGAAAGATCTTGATTAAAATGACGATAATGGTGTAATAATAATGGATAATGATAAAACGATGATGATGTTTATTATTATTATGTGACAACAACAAAAATTATAATATATTAACAAGTAACTCAATAAGTCCTGGACCTTACACATATATTAGAAATACTATTTACAGATCCATACGATTATTCTGATTAGTATCGTTTAAAGGTTGAATATTATCCTGAAAAATCATATGGGTTTTTAAATAGTATTGTCATATATGTGTCAGGTACGGGACTTATTGAGTTACTTGTTATATACTATACATAAATATATTATATTATAAAATTATTTAAAAAGAGCGATAACGTGTGGAAAACATTTTGATTGATAAGAGAAAACCAAATGTGTTTTAGGCTATTTATATTTAAAACTAATTTGAGCTAATTGTTTACGCGTATGTCATCACCCCAAGCCACCACCAAACTCGACCTACACGTACCTAATTCCCCATCCTTTACCTACCCTGGTACTTTATGAGTGATTATACGATCAAATGCAAATAAACTGAGTGAAATAGTTGAGGTGTGTCTAAAGTTTATTTTACTTTCAAACAAACTGTATGATTTTTTTTCTTTTAGACTTGCATAATTTGTCAATCTCTTTTCTTTCCTCGTAATGAACATTTTTGTTTTTATTTTTGTGCATTCGTATTTTGTGCATTGCAGATAGAACATAGAAATAATCTTAAAAAGGTATTGATCAATTTATTATTATTATTTTATGTTAAAGGTAAGAATAAATTATAAACGTGATAGATCAAAATGTTTCTTTTTATTTAAACAAAGCAAGAAATAAGAAGTAAGGAAACAAGATGTATTTAACAAACAAATATTTCTTCATCGTTCGAGACTTTATTCAGTCATTGGGGATCATTGTAATTGAATACTTTTGTTAGAATGATCTAATCGACAACTGCAACAATATTTTTCTTTAAACTACTGGCCTTCGAGTTGGCACAAGTAAGTAAGTATTTGCCTATAAATTCTCTTCTTACAATTAGAGATACATATGCACCCATACATGCATTTATACATGCATCCATAAATGCACTTATACATGCACCTATACATACACATGTATATGCATTTATAAATGCATGCATTCACTCACTCACGCATAAATATACACACACGTATGCACCTATACATTCACCTATACATTTACTCATACATGCACTCAAACATGCATCTATAAATGCACGTATTCGCTCACTCATTCAAATATACACACACGTTTACACTTGCATTAGAAAGAACTTAGAATATCTTTGTTTTATCTATTAATACCTTACTTATTTACTACTTGCATACATATATAATATGTGTGTGTATATGTACAGAAACATTTTACGTTTATTACATCGCTACACGCATAAACGATAATTACACGATGTACCGATTAATAATATAAGCTTCGCACATCGATAATATAAACCTACTATATCACGTTTAACGTTTTCTAAAACGCATTAATTATATTTTCCTTTTGCATAATCTTTCTTTTTTCCCCTGTGAGAATTTATTAGTCGTTAACGAACCAAACGTACCAAATGTACCAAACGTGTTTCTACTCACACGTGTTTCCGTACGTTTTATATAAACGTCACTTTGTCCTATTGAAAATTAACTTTCCAATTACATCTGTCGATTTCTGTTTATTTGTTTGAAACATAATTCTTAAAGAAGATTTTATATACTTTTAATAGAATTTGTATTCTGTAAATTGAACGCGATTATTGTTTTATTTTTAATTTAAAATTCGAGAAGAAAAGGAAGGTAGGTAAAAATTGTGACTTGTGTTGTATTATATAATTAATAATAATAATAATTATATATATATTTCAGGTATATGACATAGATATTGCAAAATAAAAATCATACTAGGTGTAGAAATATAAAACAGGAATTTGTTTAGTAAAAATTACACTTTCTGCTGTTTGAAAATGATAGAAAACATTTTATTCCAAATAATTTCCATTGGTATTTAATACATTTTTCCTACTTTAAGAGACTGAACATCATCTGTTACATAATTGAATTTTCTTCGACTAATTTTTGGTAAGTAAACGATATAATTAAAAGATATTACACGTTCTTGCGTGTTACATTTTTTCTTTTTATAATCATTTTCTTCTGTTAATTGTTAATCTTTTAAGAGAAACTAATGTTGCTATTTTGTTTCAGAGTTTTTGATACTTGAAGAACATACTTTGTTGCTACAAAATGCAACGTATAAAGGCAGGAAATTTTATGGTATTTTCCCTGCAAGGAACCATAAAGGATGATAAAACAGAAATAAGAGCCACCACTCTGTAGAGCTTTTTATTCTTGTACCGAAAAGTGGATTTTTGTTGCACTTGGCCAACATATTAAGACGATTCTGTAAAGAAATGTGGGAGTGGATTCGTCAAGCACAAATTTAACCACTCCCAAAAACTCCGCCTCCCTTAGCAAAAAGGGAGGAAAAAGAGAGTCATCTCTGAGTTGCTGATGTGCCTATCACTTTTATGAGACGGCAGAACAATTTTAACAATTCCTAAAGCTCTAGGAATAACAACGTATTAATTTTAGTATATAATTTGTTATATAATTTTAAGATTTA